>OMNZ01097623.1:0-16654 GCA_900303255.1 Lesueurigobius sanzi | reverse complement strand
ATTAGTCTTCCAAAACTCCAGCAGGTCGAGGCCCCCCTTATCAATCCAACAATTCCACAGGGCCCCCAGTATTATGACATCACTCTTTTTAAAGAATACGTAATGTTTTCCTCATTAATTTCACAAACATTTACATTAAAAATGCTAATATTAGTAACTACACTGCAAAAAAAAACGTATCTTAACATGCTAAACTTTCTTTATATGAGAATATTTTACCTTCATTTGAGAAATCTGACTTGCCAAGTAAAAAAAAAAACATCTCCCAATGAAAAAAACAAATGTTTTAAGTACAAACAGACTTATAGACCCTTTTGCTGCTTACATCATCAGTGACATCAGCTGGATTCAGGAAGTGAGCAAGAGAAATAAGATTAAGCTAAAACTAGAGATTATAAATGTGAAACTACACCTAAAAAATGTGGCTTAAGGAGCAAGAACAAGAGGTATGACATTTGAGATGATAAAATAAGGTTTTATCTTTTAGTTAGACATTTGTTTATCTTTACTATGAGCTACAATGGAAACAGATAGGAATCTAGCTTTCCGCTCCAGCGAAGCCCAGAATGTTTACTAACAATGAAAGGGTCTATTGCATTAACAGATAATTTTACTGACCTGCTGAAATGAACAGGGAATTATCAAGAGATGTACATTCTTAGACCTGTTTTTGCAGTGTATCGGCTAAATCCTTATTATCATGAAACAAATACACATTAAGTTCATTAAAACTCAACTTATCATAATGTGAATGACGTGTATTCAACCTTTTGGAGGCCCCCCTGCAGTGCCTCTGACCCCACTTTGGGAATCACTGCCCTAAAGGAAAAGTTTTAGCAGCACAATGAATTGTTGCCTCCTAGTAATGACCAATACTCTGCATGATACTAAGTTAAATCTGTTGTTATAGTTTTAGTCAAAGTGATATTTTTGCAGACTGAGATTAGACTATAACTACATAAAAACCAGTTAATGAGATTTAAACCGCTTCTAAAGTCTCCAAATATTTCCGTTGACTAAAAAAGACTAATTTAAAATGGGACGAAAATATGATTTCAATTCACTGCCAAAGGAACAGGGCTGTGCTTTCTCCATTTGGGAGAAGCTCAATGAAGCTGAGAATTTGATCAAATATGTTTGAATTAGGGCTGTCAAAGTTAAAGCTTTAACTGCAATAATGAATGCATTAATCATGGGTTACTCACAAATTAATCACACATGTTTTGACCGAACAAACTCCAAAGAAAGTGGTGTTTGGAAAAGTAAATTCACTCAAGACGTTTGTATAAATCAGCATTTGTCTGATATGGCATTGAGACCTCACCATCAGCCGACAAACCACAACCACAACCCAAAAATAAGCTTAATTTGTTATTTATATAGTAAGATCTTCCACAAGCTGTTGTTGAATAAGCATTAAATCAACCTAATCAGCTGAAATCATAATAAAAAAGTTATTAGCTTAGTTTAAATTAGTGGGTTTTATGTCACATGAGTGTGATTAATCAATCAAAGTTGACAAAATTCAAATCAGATTAATTTGACTAAATTTACATGGGATATCCGTACTAAATATTTACCAAAACTAAATGATGCTAAAAGGCTAAGCCCAAAAATGAATGACAACATATAGTCACACTGGACACTGGGTTTGACTGTAGAGATTGAAGACTTAATCCCTCATGCACATGCTATTTCCTAACATGTGCCCTGTCTGTGCTGCAGCTACGAGAGCATCTGGCGAAGGGTCAGAGGACCCTGGCCGGGGAGGGCATGTCTCAGATCGTACGGAGCCTCCTGGAGCTTTTGCAGAGGAGGAGCTACTACAGTGGCGACCTTCTCTTTTCCACGGAGATCCTACGAAATGTGACGGACACCTTCAAAAGAGCAACCTACGTCCCAGCTCCCGACGACGTGCAGGTCAGTGGGACTGTGGTCACTTCAGCTACAGCTTTAACGGTACAGCGGTGGATGGCTCTTCTGTTACTATTTTATATATATCATCATTTTTATCCTTTTTATTAGGAAATGAATAGATACAGGAGACACCAATTTACTTGAGTAAAAGTATAAACACTTTCAAATGTACTGAAAATGTTATGAGTAAAACTAAAAGCATTCACACATATGAAGGAGGCAAATATGCTGTATTTTAATGAATGATTGTTCTGTTGTTAAATCTAGGACTAAATCAGGACTAAAGTGTTTCTGAACAAGGTCGAAACCAGGACTAAACTATTTCTACACTAGGTCTAAATCAGGACTAAACTAGGACTGAACTATTTCTACACTAGGTTTAAATCAGGACTAAACTAGGACTGAACTATTTCTAAACCAGGTCGAAACCTGGTCCTAAAAATGCATGTGTCTCAACCTCTAGTCAAATTACATTTACTTCAAAAGTTAGTTAAAACATCTTTTGAAGTAGAAAGTAAGAAAGATGAGAGCTCTAAAATGTAGTGGAGTAAGTATCAAGTAAGTAAGATAATACTTTATTGATCTCACAATGGAGAAATTCACTTAGTAAAAAAGTATTCAACATAAAATGTACAGTACTTAAATGGAGCAAATTTTACTTGTACTTTTTTGCTTGGTTAATGCCCATCACTGACTGTATACTATATGCATTTGCTATGTTTTCTAGAAATTCTTCCTCATAGTTAGTTACATGTTGGACATGGAGAATCTGGAGAAGTGGGAGGACGCACATCAGGTACTTTCCAATCACATTTGTGTTTGTTTTGGGCTGTTTCCATAAGTCGCAGACGGAGTTTACCCATTTAAAGTCCTCAACTCACTGCACCAGAGCTGGACATTTTTGTATGTATTGAAGCGCGAGGTATGCTGAACTGCTTTTAGCGTAAACCCGTGAAATAGAAGCAAATCCGCTCCTGCATTATCTCTAGCCTTACAAAACAGTCAGTTTATGTGTGTTACCTATTATCAAAGTGATTCTTTCTCTCTCCGAACCTCAGTCACCCTCCATTATTTAAGATAACGGCGTTATGTGAATTGGTCCGTCTCCACTCAAGTCCTACGCTTTTGGGTTAAGGGGTTTGTTTACTCGCTCATCTGTACACACTCGCATATGATATTATGGACATCATTTGCTGCTCTTGAACACAATCTATGCCCAAGGGACCTCACTGGAGGAAACTATAGTGGAGTAGCTCGTCTCTCACAGCGTTGTGTGGTGTTTTTTTTTGGGGGGCGCAATGCTATTTCCCGCTTCTATCCATCCACAGGTCGCTCCCGGTGCTGCGCTGCTCATGAGGATATTAGAAGATTTCATTCATCTCATCGGAGAAGCCCAGAAGCCTTTTCAGAGTTTTCTCGTCGTTACGAACAACCTCAGTAAGTACGGAGTGAGATAAACCATTAGTGTTGCGTTATGTATAGCAGGTCCGCAGATCACGATCTAGTCAACAGTTTGTGGTACATTTCTATCAGAAGTATGTACAGTAATAATGAATGATTGAGCAGCGTTCTTTTGGCTTGTCCTGAATACACCAAGTCAATTGGAATAGCGGCGTCGGCATGAGTTTAATTAACTTTTTCCCAGGAATGCTGAACAGCTTAAAATATGAATTTGCATAACCAGATGATTATGTAATTAATGGATCTGGTCTAAAGTGCTCTCTTAGGAGGTTTTAAAAAGGGCATACAATTAAGAATTTGTTTGCAAATTCTAATTTGAATTAAAAAAAAAAAAAGATTTTACTGCAAACACTTTTACAACACAGTAGTAGCAAGGGGTATAGCATGGTACTTTATATGATAATTATAGAAATATAACCTAGTTGATTTCATGATCATTTGTATAATTGATATCTGATATAAAAAAACAACAACTGTAAATTATCTTGAAAAACAGCTATTATTTATGTAATATTTAATATGGAAATATGGGTGTAAACTGCATTCTCTCCACTTATTCCATTATAGCGACCACATTTTTTCTCAACCTATTACCATGTTACTACTGTAGTGTAAAGTAAGGTGCAGCCCACCCCCAGCTTTCCAAATGAAGTATGGGCCCATGATTTATTGACTGTCTATGGGTAAATGTGACTGTCTATGTCTATCCCAATGATTCCTTGGTTATACCAATCAAGACCAAGGAATGTAGCTTTGAAATAGTTATGTTTGGTTTTCATAGACAATGTTTTCAACTGGAAACTAGCCACATGTCCCAGATCAAAAGTTTACATATTATGCATCTTGAAACAAACACACATTTTGTCAGAGAGTCAGCTGAAGTGAGCTTTTCTTTGCTCCTGAACAATGTCATGTAGGTCATGTAAACGTTAGATCAGGGACATTTGAGTAGTTTCTGTTTCATTATGATTTCAAAAGAGTAAACTCAGTTCTTTGGCAATAAATGGCTTCGCACAACCACTAACTATGAGTGGAAAAAAGATGTTTGTGTTATCATAGCCAAAAGATTAAATGGGTATGTAAACTTATGAGCACAACTGTATTCTATATTACTAGTTACAGCTTTAAACATATATGTTTGTATTACATATGACTGTCAAAAAAATGTAACTCAGACTACTTTGAGTTACTTTTGGCAAAATATAAACTGAAAATAATGCCACCAAGCGAAAGTGCCGTCAAAGAAGCCATTGTCTCGTTTCTGTGACAGTATCCAAGTTGATTTGGTGCTGCATCTTATTCGGAGGGAGTTGAGTTGCTTAAATTGTAAAGACTAATATATTAATGTATTTTGAAGTTAGGTAGTTGCTTTTGTAATACGTTACCCCCAACACTGCCCGTAATGAAGATATCGGGGTAAAAAAAGAGATGCAAAGATGTACAAAAGCGATTTAAAACCCAATACCGCCTCCTACTTTCCTGCACGCAGCCATTTCCTGAACTGTCTGCATTGATACAGCATTCTCTGTTATTGTTTCATACTGCAGTCAATTTCAGGCATTTGCTCTGTGTCTTGTTCTGCCAGTGATAACCATTCAGAGAGAGCCAGTGTCAGCAGTTTCCAGCGATATTAACTTCCCCATGAAGGGCCGCAGAGGGATGAAAGACTGGGCCCGGACTGCGGAGGACAAACTCTACATCCCTAAAGAAGTCTTCAGCATCCCGACTGAAGGCAAGTGCGCGGGCAAATAAACACTCTCCTCAAAATTGATTGGGAGTTGGCAGTGGCTTAATGTTGCTAAGCTTACATCTAAATGTCCGTGATGTGACGTGTGTGAGCACTATTCCGCTGCGAGTTCAAAGATTTACATACGGACAGGGGGTGAAGGGGCTGCTGAAGGACAGCGAAGGTAATATTGACTTTGAGGTGCTCTTGGGAATGACTCCAGAAGATATGTTCAATCATCTGTGAGACATGCTCTACATTTGTGACACTTGGAGGTTATCAGTCGACCAGGTCATAGTATAGATCCATGTGTAGTAGGGCTCTTGTCAAAACTATACACAACCATGGATCTACAGTATATGTATACATCTGGAAGCTACGATAATAGATACAGACGGTAGTGCGTCATACTTGGGGGCCTGGAGTGGGGGAAGAGAGACTGTTATGGGAAGGAACCCCCCCCACACTTTTTTCGCTTTGTTTGTTAGCATTATGCTTTGTTTATTCTCTGTACACATTTGGGCCATTGCACCACTTTGTTCCTCTCCATGTGTCTGGGTCTTTATTCGGTAGAAAATACATCAATAATGCAGCATTTTGTTGGAACAGTTGTGGAGAGAAGGTGAAAGAGCAGCTCTTCCATCCGCACGGCAGCCTCAAACGTGACTGTCTATATGTGTTCCCAATGATTCCTTGGTATACCAATCAAGACCAAGGAGTTTAGCTTTGGGATAGTTCTGTTTGGTTTTCATAGACAATGTTTGAAACAAATTGAAATCATGAAAAGAAAAAAAAAAAACACAAATTGAAAGCGTAATTGTATACATGGGTTGCGAGAGATGTCACGCATAGTTGTGGCCGCCATCTTGTTGCCCGAAGTGGAATTATGCCACACTACAATAATTAGTAATACAGTAATACTACTCACTCAGGATGAAAATAAAGGTCAATTGATTGGATGAGTTCTCCATTGTGAGATCAATAAAGTATTATTATTTTCTCATTTTAACGAAGAGAGTACATGTCTGCATAAACAAACAGCGCATAGCTATGTTCACAAGGCAAAGAGCAGTTAGTGGAAGCAGCCAGGTCGCGCAGAGCAGGCCAAAGATCTATTTCCACTCCTGAGACTAAATTAACACAGCGAAGAGGTAACAGACAACCTTTCTCTGTGACGTATACTGTTTGTAGTGTCAACAGAGCCTCAGTCAGAGTCTGTGTTTAGGCCGCTAAAAAACGTTAGCATGTACCGATAACGGCTCGCGTATTTAGCCTCTTCAGATGTTGTATCAATCTAGATGTTTAGACTGTGGTTTGGGGCATCCTCATGGAGAGGTTTGTGCTCGTAGCCGGTTAGCAGCATTAGCTAATGTGCTCCGATGGTCACAATGTTATCCATGGCAGGCTTTGCTCACAGTAACTCTCCAGGCGGTTGATAAGGATAAAATCCAAAGGTTTTGGTTTTCTTTAAAGGGACTCAACGGAGTTTGATCATTTTCATACTCGTGACTGCCACCTCTGGCCGTCCGCGTAACTGCAGTCTCCATGTTAAGCTGGTGAATGACTGCTGCCTCGGCCCGAACACGCAACTTTAGAGTGACGGTGCAGGCTTATAGCGGCAATTGAGTGGAATAGGTGTGGGCTCACAGTACAGCGCGGGACATTGCTGGAGCATGTAGGGGATGGAAAATATATATATATATATATTTTTTTTTTAACTTCCGTAGAGTCCCTTTAAGTATCAGCTCTGTTCTTCTGCCTGAGGTGTAATTTTCAGATGTAGCATATTGGGTTCAGTCAGTGCAGACCATAGATAGATATAGAGACACATAGGCTGATACACACTTGCACTAGCCAGTGGGCAACAAAATGGCTGCCCTGACCACTGAGGTCATGTGACTGAAACCCATGTATAGGCTGCTGTTTAATGCAGTTGCTTCTAGATGGTAAATTATTGTTTTTTTTTGCTTCAGGGTAAATTCTCCATCAATATTCCCAAATCTGAATATTTCACAATGGTGCAGAATACACAAGAGATACTGTAGATTTTAAATATGGATCATAACTACATGCTAGAGTATAAAGAAAGAAAGAAAATCAAAGAACAAGCAATTTGTCCATTTATGTTCAGCTACTGTTCCGACTTTTTGAAGTAGCAAGTCCCCAAACCACTCGTCAAACATTATTGTTCTGTGTTTTGTCTGGTGCTTTTGTTTAGCCAAGCCTTGAGTGATGCCTCCTGTGTGGTTGTGTATTCATAATAGTGGTATAGCAGTTTCAATAGGTTAAATGGAGCATTTAGCATAGCCGCTGATTACAGTAATTAGATCTTGACAATAGCGCGTCCCTGATGCTTCCACTCCAATTTGTTTATTCATTTCCCACTGTCCTGACAACTTCAGGATGGAGCGACAGAGTATTTCATTGTGCAGCGTTTGGTTTAGTGTAGTGGAAACCCAGAATATAAAACGTAATTTCAGTGATTTTCGGATTCGCAGGTACATAAATCTTTCCGGCAAGCATCAATGAAGTAAAACAGAATTGTCTGGCAAAGGTGGAAAGGGATAGTTGTTTATATCAGACAAAAAATTACTATGGCAGGTGTGATCCACTCGCCGCCAAAGCAAAGGTCACATCTCTCAGGAAATTACAGTGGCCAACTTCCTGACATATCTGCTGCGGGCCAAAATGAATGTTCCGAGCGGGCGGCAAGTCGAGAGATCGGAAACCGCCGCGAACTTTGACCCCGCGCTGATGGCAGGGACTGGCTTTTGATTGGCACCTGGCATCGCGACCTCACAGCTGTCTCTTTAATCAACATAAAAATCGGTTGTTTACCATGAGCCGCAGGTTGCATTTAATGGAACGATTTTACGACTTGTTTTGTTCGAGGTTCGGGTTCATATTTACAGCTGCGGGAAAAGCTCAGGATAGGGAAGGCATACACACACACACACACACACACACACAAAAATAGTATTAAAGTTCAAATCTTAAACGGGCACTCGCCATAGATGGATTTGAGTAATTGATCGCCTTGGGAGGATTTCAGAAACGATCATGTATCGATCCATCAACTATGAACATCAGGCAGGAGACACGCACTCTCGCAGGATCCAATACTGCCTCGGCATTCAAAGGAAATTCTCTCTTTGTTTTTTTTTGGCTGAAGCATCAAACATGTAGCTCTTTTTGCTCAGATACAAAATCGAACTGCTGGTGGCAGGCAGATCGTGCGGCAGTAATGCTGTGAGTGGACGGGTTTTACATGTGCCAACAACAACTAATAGTTTTATCGATACTCATCCGAAAACAGGATGATGCAGGGAAAACATACAACAGGGATCTCCAAGCAGCTTCCGGTAGCTCGCCAGCCCTTTTCAAGTAGCTCGCCAAAGACTTTTTACATTTCTATACGCGCTTTATGAGTCAAATTTTAGATGCATTTGTGTTATTCTGATCAAAACATCGCCAAACATTTTGGTGAATATACTGTAGCAAAGCATAAACCAGAAACTACTGTCATTTTCTTTTATTGTATTGAATGATCATCTTGGCAGCTCTAGTTACACATGTTTCTTTGAAGTATAAGTAGTTTGCTGCCATTTTTGTGACACAAAAGCAGCTCACAAGGTAAAATGGGTTGGAGACCCCTGACATACAACATACAACACATCTAAACACACTCACGCACGCTAACCCTAATCCTCACTCACATCAGCAATAAAATACAAGTCTGTCCTCTCCTCGAAATATTTCAACACGAGTCAGTCCAGATTGAAATGACTGCGCTAATGTTATTCACACAGTTATATCAAAATGGCTCTTGCCAGGTTAACAAGATGCAAAATACTCTGTAGTCAATGTTACATTTCTATTTTACCTTTCTGACACTGGAAATCTGTCAACCAAAGTTAGACAGATACACGCACTGGTAAATTGTTATATAGAGTATAATAATGGCATTTTATGTGTGATGGTATAATATAAATGATGATGCACTGCAAGGTAGTGCCAATGTTTTAATATGGCTCATGTTGCCAAAGTAGAGTTTTTGGCTATTTTGATATTAGCATTCATATCTGAAGTAGATGAGGGCTACAATCTTCCATACACAGTGTCCACTCTACCATTTGCTGCTTAATGAATGTCTTCCGCTGTGTGCAGGATATTGTCTGTTCCTGGCTTTATTGAAGGCTGCTGCTGCTTTCTCACATCGACATTCTCCAGGTTGAGGTCTTCAGTTGATTGGTATCAGTTTGTTTGGTTCATTTAGCCTGTAATGAAAGCCCATCTCAGACGGACAGCTTAAACATGCTCATAAGGGCCAGAGCCTCCTCTGTGAGTGCACGCGAGCGCCTGGGCTCCACATGCGCACGGCCAATTGATGGGTTCATGAGCCGCTTGACTGGCCAGAGGCGGCCCAGTGTTCTTCACTTATCTTTGAGGTGACAACGTCTCTCTCAGCCTTCTCTTTATCCTTCCACAGCCATGTCTCTTAATCTTGTGTCCTGAACCTTCAAAATATTGGGAGTAGCACTTTGTCTCACCTATGTTTTCCTTTTTACATCAAACATGGAGACTATATTGTTGCAGGTGGACCTTAAACTGGCACTTTACATACGTATTTAGGAATACATAAACTTTAATGTACTTCTAAGGGCAGGGTGGTATTTTTATTCTCTTTATGCTATTTTAAACTTGAATGCTGCTGACAACTGGGACCTGAGTACAGTGTTTCGGTTCTGTGTAGTTTTGTATACTGAAATGACAAATAATTGTGAATCCTGAAAGATTGTGCTACTTGTTCACCACAACATGTCTAGGTTACACAAAAACAGACAAACGGGAGAGACATCGAGCCTCTGCTTGAACGCAAACCACCTGGTCCAGCATTGAAAATAAACCCTGTAGTCACAGAAAGAAAGTCATTCTCACCATCGTGTGCTTTTAGGGAAATAGCGCATCCAAAGCCAGGCGCACACAGGTGGAGGCGGGACTATGTAAAGCCACAGGTTGCGTGCCTCTGTTGTTAGATCAGAAACAGGGCACACTTGCTCTCCGCCGCTACACCGAGCTTTTTCGAGGAACACAAGGGTCAGCCCTGTGACCCGCCTTGGGGGTGCACGAGCTCGCGGGTTGCACGAACCAGGAGCGCAACGGAGACAACGCAGGTGTCAAGAGGGCTCACGATGAGGAAAATAAATAAATAATTGTGAAACTTTGACTGCTGTTTCTTTTTCATTGCAAATTAACCGAAATTCGTTCTCTTGTATTTAAGAATAATGTTGCATACTCTGGCTATAAGAAATGACTTTAGATTACATCATTTCGTACAGTCCTGCTTCTTTCTGACAACCTCTGCCTCATCCATTTCCCCAACCTCTTCTTAATTGCGAAATACCTTTTGACAATTGTGCAAAAAATGCTATGACTATTTTTTCTTTTATTCCCCCATGATGCCCATTAGGATAACTCGTACCTGTTCCTGTTGCGTCACACACAATTGTATATTAAGGGAGTGTGTGTGTTTTGCGATTTCTCTTCACTGTTCGGTGCAGCTCTGACGATACGCGGAAACCAGCTCTTGTAGGCTATTTGCATATTTCCTGCCTCCTAGTTTGCGCACTGTGGCAGGGCATTGATTACGCCCCCTGCGCTAAATTTGCGATGCAGCGTCTTAGCAATAGTGCGACCGCTTTTCCGTCCACTTTAGCATGCGCTCTCATCTTTGTGGATGCGCAAACGCTTAGTAAATCAGGCCCTTAGTTGCAATCAAGTCCTTGGGTAAAAGGAATAGGCTTATAGGTGCCTATGCTCAACAATATTCTTGAAATCAATTCTGTTTCTCTAATCATGTCATGTGCAGAACATACACAATACCCAAACTTCGTCTTGCAAATCCATAGGCTTGCGTTGGACTACTGACCGCTCAAAGATTTCTGGTTTCAACATTTGCCATTGCAAGGCGACTCGTATTTTGGGATTATTCACAAAGCTAACATTTGTTTGCATGCTCAATATTTTGGTGTGTTCACTCGTGATTTTGATCCCCCCCTTAAGGGAGCACAGAGGTATGCTTTCCTCACTGTGGCTCCAAGTGCTTACTCAGAGTGAAATGCTACAAGATGAGTCACTGAGATGACAGTCTTTTTGCGAAGTGTCTGATGGATCTGTGTCATCTTCGTCTGTTGTCTGAAAAATGTTCACAGCTAAGTTTTTAGATGCCCCAAATGATATACTACTACAACTTTTTTTTTACAAACTGCGTGATTATCTAACTGAACAAGGTAGAACAATATAATAACAGAGCCCGCGCTAAACAAAACCTTTCACTAGTTTTACGAATGATGCATATCCTGGCAAAGGTATTTAATTTCACTTGGGATGAGATCAAATACAAAAAAAAAGTGCCCAGTTTCCCCTTGCTTTTTCATCTTTATGCTAAGATCAGCTAATAACCTGCTGGCTCGTGCTCTGCTCCTAAATCAGCCACAAAAGTGTGACTTTCTTATCTCATTAAAGAAGTGGTTATAGCCCTATTTTACCATAAATGAATTACAAGTGTGGTGGTAAAGCACAGTATAAAACTTCAAACATTTAAGTGCAAACAGTGAACTATATTAAATTAAGCATCAGCGCTGTTAATCCTGTCGGTGCGAGTCTGCAAGGCTCGTTTTTTTTGACTTTCAAGAACCCCATGCTAGTCAAAGGGAAGCGCAGTGACAGGACCTAAAGTAACTTATGTAGAACGCAAGCCTCCCATCTCAGATTAAAACTATCAATTACATCCCGGGGATCAGCTCCGAGCATATATTTTGCTGACAAACGGCACGCTAACGTTTGCGTTCAGTGACAGATGCTTTGCCATCTCGCCGGATTACAGCTGACCACCAATCACGCCGATGTGGAGGGAGGCATCCAAAAAAAAGGGGGGAAAAAAATCACATTGGTCGGAAATGAAAGTTTAGTGATTGAGCGCTTTCTGTGGTATTAATCAAATGTGGAAACGCCACACAGTCTGATTTCGACCCACAAGCTCTTCTCATTTGCATGCTTCTGCAGACACTGTCCAATTAGGATCCATCACTCTGCCAGGCTTTTCTCTCCTGACTTTGATCTGATTTCTGCGGCGCCTCCCAACTCACAATAGCGGGACCTTTTTTTTTGTCTTTGGTTTTCTCCTCTGTTGTGCATAACTATCTTTCTCTCTTCCTCGAGTATTTAGCTCTTAGGGGCGGCAGGCAGGCAGACAGATTCCGGAATGAGTCACCCCCCTGCGTCTGATAGCGTCTCGGCTCCCCGGCCCCCCCATTTTGAACCGATGCTCCTTCATCACTCCTCCGGGCTGAAAGGGCAAAGGAAGGAGTGCCGTCTCCTGCCATGAACTCTGCGGTTCTCCAGCCCGCCCCACGAGGACTTGAGACAAAGTGACATTTACAGAGGGACTGTATGAGTCTCGGCGGGAGCCTCTGTGCTCTTTGTGGTGAAGGGCTCAGAAAGAAGAAGAAGAGGAGACCGGGGAGGCTTGTTGCAAAAGAGTTGTTAAAAAGGATGGAAAAGTTGTTGGAGAACTCCGGCGAAATATAGACAAAGATGACAAAGGGCGTTCTTAAGAAGAGACACATAGGGATTTGAGACAATGCACAGAGAAAATGGGGCGAGACAATGGGAGCTGCAGCTTTGGACTTCATTAAAATGGCTTTTCAGGTCCTTTTGGAGAAATAACACATCTACATGCGCAATACTTGGAAAGCCTCTACATACTGTTTAATATTAAAGCTTTTGCAGACATTTGGTAGCAATCTCAAACGCATCTTGAGAATTATGTTACACTTTGTTGGTTAAAAAATGGTGTGTTGATCTATAAACGCTAAAAGTTCTTCTCCCTAACCTGTATTTCCTGGTTCTTTGAGCGAACGCCCCATACGCCAGAAGTAGATTTTTGTTTTATGAAGTCCATTAATGGTGGTGGTGCAAGTCCATGGAGCATCATATTAAGTACTTAAATAAAAGTACAGATTACTATTAGTTAAATGTGTGGGGTTTTAATGAAGAAAACCAGATCTGCACCAGGACTAAACCATGTCTAAACCATGAACTGTAGGACACAATCAGGTCTTAAGTAGTTCAAATGTGAGAGGCGGAATGAGCCGCTTGTGTTTTCGACTTTACGATTTGGATGCATCTTGCTACAGCTAAATTACACACACCAACTGTTGAAGTACTTTTGACCACTCTTCAAATTTGTATTCATAATTTTAAAATGTAGTTGAGTAAAAAGTACAGATACCTGGATGAAGTGAAGCAAAAGTATGTTACCTTCCATCACTGCCTTTCTAATTTATTGAGGGATTTTGCACCAATAAAAACTCCCATACTGAAATCAGCGTCCGTATTTTATTTTGTTTTATGTTAATGGGTGAATTGTAGCACAGTATGGTATTTTGTACATTAGCAATTCAAGCATATGTGCACCGTTTTCCCTGATGGATTTTGTTTTGCAGTTTGAAAAATAGCTCTGTGGTTGTAATGCACTATGCTTTATCTGCTTCTTTTTGCCTGTGACTTTGCCTTTTATTGCCTTTTTTCTTCCTTTCAGCTACTGTATTGGAGTGTTGACTGATGTATTCCCTCTGTATTCTTTGATTTCCAGAAACGGAGAATGACTCAGAGTCGACAATGTACTATGTAATTGGAGCCATCTTATATCGGACTTTGGGCGTCATCCTGCCAGCTCCAACGTAAGTGCCTCAAGCGTGTAGCATTTCATACTATACTTCCCCTTATAATTTCTACCTTTCTGACATTTCAAAGCAATTGTCATGCTTTTCTTCCCCCCCTCCCTTATTTCTAAGTTGGCTTCTATCTCTTTCACTTCGCTCTTTGGTATTCCAACTTCCAATGCCATACCTGACAGCTTCATTTGCGTCACACTTATTGGTTGCCTGAGAAATGCCTTGTTATCAGGGAAGTCAGGTCTTCATTCTCAAAGAAAGTACATTCCCTCTTGCGTTCTGTTTAGTATTCATTGTCAGTCTATTTCTGGAAAAGCACTGGGGGGATTTTCATTTAGTGTGTCATAAAACCTCAGCGGAGCAGGAGTCTACGGTGAATGCGGGGTTGTCAAACGGCCAGGGGGACACAATAGTGTTTGTGTTGGCCCTGAGCCCATAGATACAGGTCAGAGCACTATGCAGAGGATGAGTGGGATCTTTTACGGAGCGACTACTTCGTTCTGCCTGCAGCTTAAGGCGGTTCAAGGTTCAATACTTTGACGAAGGCCTTAGCATTATCATCGCGTTGCACCAAAGGCATAGAATTGAAATGAAGGAAAAACTCATTTGACACATGAAACTTCCTCTGTGGTGAATGACATTTTCTCCACTTTTGATTGTTGTCCGCGACTAAATAGGCATAGCTTCCTCACTAAGTTCAAGATAATGTGGCTTTATAGCTTGGGTCATTTTCATTTAATGGCCAGCTATCACCACTGATCTACAGAGAACCATAATTAAAGTATTTGTCGAGTCAGAGGCCATTTTAGCTGCTTATGTTGCTTCACTCGTAAGTTCGGAGAGGTTTGTTTTTGACCCAGGTCTTCAGGGGGCCCTCACACCACTTGTACTAATCTGACTCATTTACTGATGTAAAAGAGTGGAAAGCTCCCGATTTACTGGTCGCAGATCCCTGGTGTAAACTAAGAATAAAAGCGTGGACAAATCAAAAATAAGTGTAGGCAAATAATTTTAGCTAAGCAACCAGAAATGTCTTCATATTATTGAGTGTTGTGTCATTTTTAAGACTTCAATGCATTATTTTGACATAGTTTTTTTTTGTCTGTCGTATATTATTCTAAAATCCAATCAACCTATGTAGCTAAACTCAAATTTAGACCTTAGAAAGGCAAGAACTGCGCTTGACTCTGAGGAATCCAATGCAACATCAGCACAAGTGGTACAGATAACTCAAAAAGCTGCCCGGCAACACCTCACAACATCTTTTATATTTCCCAAAACCATATTTCATATTTATAGTTCTTTGTCCATTCATTATAACCCTTCCCTCCCACGTGCCTCTGACACGCCCCTCTTTGGCCCATTTAATGCCCCTAACTTCACTCTCTCTATGACCTCTCAAGTGCTGTTTTTTCTTGGCACAGATCCCGTCCAATCGCCATGGGACCGCGAAACCCCCTCGCTCTGTTGCTACACTATTCTAGGCATCAGTCACTCCTTCACATGCATAGTTTCATCTTTAAAAGTAGTCCTATTACACATTATTCACCTTTGTCATTGCTCCTGTTGCTATCTGCCTTGTTTCTTAAATGTACACCACAAGCTTACGGGTCCAGTTCTCAATCCGATTCAGTTGGTCTCAGAAGTAGATGGGCTTGCTAGAAGTCTTTTCTTTGTAGATTGAACAAAACAGAACTTACTATGTGTTGAATTTTGATTTGGTTGGGTGCATCGTAAATGGAATAAATCTAACGTTATATATTTGTATTCTTTGTAGTGCACCTGCAGTGATCAACTCCAAGATTCTCACAGTGACAGTGCGTCCTGAACCACAGCCCAGCGAACCCATGGTCGTGGTCGAGCTGTCGCCGCTGCTGAACGTAAGTCAATGTACATTCTCAACTCATCAGTCCATCTACAGGCTGCTTTCACGTCAACGTTTTAAATTCATACCAGCCGTTTGTTTATTTTATTCAATTATTTATTTTTGTTCATGATTGTGCTTACATATTTGCCGCCTAAATGACCAAAATCACATGGCATTTGAATAACCGGCCTGTCCTCCACTGTCTAATTTTAAACCATAAGATTTTTACCATGTGATGACCACATGTTTCAATGGCTTTCAATCCAATACACAGTTAGCAAGCTCTGTGTCGTTAGCAAGATGTTAGCCAGAACTCTGTAGCCTGTTCAAAGTATTTCTTCCTACACCCGTTAGCATTAGCCATCAACATTGCAGATTATGGATAACATATGTATTTATTCGAATTAGGATGGTGCACACTAATGAACATGTTAGCATTTAAGCCTTAATGTAAATGTAGCATAAAAGCTAAATTGCATCTGTGCTAAGACAGGTAAAGGGCCTGTCACAATTGGCGCACGGGCACTATGCGATCATTTGCGGCCTCAAAATATGAAGGTCGTGCGAACACTCTCCTTTGGCGCACAGGCATCTGCACGGGCGACCGCTACTGACGCATGAAAAGGCAAGGCAAGGCAAATTTATTTGTAGAGCACAATTCATACACAAAGTGCTTCTAATTTCATAAAATTACGAGAAAGCAGATAAAATCAATCAATAAAACAAATATAATCATTGACTAATTACAATAAAAGTGACATTAAAAGTGAAGAGGCAGATAAAATACTTTCAGTGACATCTGCACAGTTAAAAAGAACCGTTTTCAGCCTAGATTTAAACATTGTCAAAGTTGAGGCCTGTCTCACACCTTCTGGCAGACTGTTCCAGATTTTTGCTGCATTAAACTGAAACGCAGCCTCACCATGTTTAGTCCTGACTCTGGGA
>OMNZ01097620.1:0-11162 GCA_900303255.1 Lesueurigobius sanzi | reverse complement strand
ACAAAACGACCCCAATTACAACAGGTACAAACGACTGATTAAAGAACTGACAAATGTAGCAGGCGATTAGCAGCACTGGTGACGACCCGAGGGGCTGGTGCTGGAGATGGTGCGCTGTGACAAGTGTAACATGATTAAAACATGCATGCTTTCTGTTTGTGCTGTCACGCTAATCACAAACACCGGATGTTCCATTCGAGCGGGTACAAAAAACAAGGCTCCCAAACAAGCCATGCTGATTTGATTCCATTTGCGGTTTTCAGACCGTTCTCCTCGGCACTAGCAGTATTTAGTTGTCATGGGGAAAGGAAAACAAACTGCACTTTTGGAGTGGAATCCAAATGTGTTTTCCTCTCTCAATTAAATAGCCAGATTGATATTACAGTACAAATAAGAGTAATATCAATTTTGCTCAAGTTGAAGTTGTTTGGAAAGATTTTCAGCTAAGAGTTTGTTGCAGCTTGTATTGTTTCTACCGACCCATCCGTCTTGGTGCACAAGGCATCTGCAAATACAGCTGTACAAACAAATCAACTTTTCTAAACTTGCAATGTCAAATGAAGTTTGCCAGTAGATAAAAAAAAGCAACAAACAAACAAACACCTCAGTAACACTGTATAATAATGATAAATGCAATCATGTGTGAATTAAATGGATTGATGAATGAATGAATACATGATTTCATGATGTATTCATGCATTACTACAGCATGACTCATAAGGAATGACTTCATGTTCTTTCATAGATGAATTCACACATGAATCAAGTGTAGCTACTGAGATGATTATGATGAATTCACCAAAACATGAATTTATCATGGTTACACAGTTCATACATGAACATCATGATCTTGCAGAATATTGTTCTTTAAAGTATACGTAATGAGAACACATGGGGGGTCATTTACCAAAGATTAGCTCGTGCAAAACCAGTTGTATGTGCAAAAGTGGAGCAGCAGCCCAGTCGTTTGTGCTATTTTTATTCACGCACATGCTCTCCTTTACATATCAGATTTGTGGCCTTTGGAACAACCTAATTTCAAATGTTAAATTAGGTGCAACAAAACAACATATTTTATTCTTCAACTTGCCCTCGCTATTTTGCACCTGTCTTGATAAATGATCTCATTAGTGCAGTGATGAACTCATCATTAGCTAATCCTTAGGTCATCCGTGACTTCATGATGATTGTATCTTCTATACGTAGACACTACTTTAGTATGAGAGACACAATCACCATTTTAGGGTACAAATATATACAGCACGAGTGTTACCAAAATGACAAATGGACAGGTCATATACTGTATACTTCATTATGTATTAGCAAAAATAAATAAAAAATAATAGCAAAGGCATTTGTCAGATTTGAATGTACAGTTTGAAGATTTTTTTGTGACAAAGTGCCAATACAATTAGCCTGGCTAGGACCAGACTAAATATCACAAGTGAATATTTAGTCTGGGAACCACCCATTCATATTCTCGTAGGAGAGGTGTGGTTTACGATTGTCCGTAGCCGTTTATTGGGAGCTACGAATGTCTATCATATGCATCTGCACGTAGCCCAGAGACAATGGTATCAATGATGTACCCGATGATGTATGAGCCTCAGCTAATCCAGTCTGTCCAATAGTGCGCGTCATCGTCTTGCCGTTCCTCCCCGTTCTGTGATTGGTCCCCAAATCCCTGCGAAGATTTGGGCCATGGTTTCCAGGCTGTGTAGCAGTCGAAAAGATTCGAGCGCGAGCAGCATGGGTATTCCCAGCCTACCAATACAATGTTTTTCTTTGTTAATGCATCAAATTTTTTGTTATTTTTTGGTAACTCTTGTGTCCTGTTAAAAACTTAAATAGACACTACTTTAGTATACGGGACGCAATCACCATGAAGTGATGAAAGAACAGGATTAGCTAGTGATGAGTTCATTACTGCTGTGCGTGTTGAGGTATATTTTGCAAAAGAAAAATCACAAATTAATTTTGTAAACATGATTAACTCATGGTTTTGTAAGAAAAAAAAAAATCTAAACGTTTTTTAATTCATCATGATCTATGTTAGGATCAGGAAAATTCCTAATCTGTGAATCCTTTCATTCTCGATGGCAAAAAAGCCTTTTCTGATTCCGATGATGTAATAACAAGATTTCCATGTACAGTACATTCATCACAGGAGCTACTCGTTTACTTTGTCTATGAAAGAACATGACTTCATGTTCTTTCATACATCATGAATACATCATGAAATCATGCATTATTTCCTCAATTAATTTATGTAATTAATGTATGATTTCATGTACCATTATTGTAAAATGTTACTCCATACCCTGTAGTCGCCAACAGCAGGAGACTGGGCCTTAAAGCAAAATAATATAATTTCTCTAAACTGTATCTTTCATCTAAACACACTCGATCAATTCAGTTCATTACCAACATCAACCCAAACACATCGCTCCCACCACTGCTGTATTCTGCTCCATTGTCTTTCAAGAGAAGCACATTGAATATTAAAGGAACCTCACACAACCTCCTTACCTCCACTTATCCTTTTAACTTTTAATCAAATATTAATCTTATACATGTCTCTACTTGCTCATCCAGGACAGCCTCTACTGTAGGAGCAGTGTGCCATAAACCGGAAGCATTGACAGGTGCACAATATATTGCGTAACAGGTCCAGTGATTTATTAACATTGACTCTGCCTTATTGTGGCATTGAGTGCATGATGTATTGCGTTTTATCGTCCCAGAGATTTCCATTGTGTTGTAATGTGGGCCACTGTGCGCAGGTCGTACCAGTTGGCTGAAACGGCCCTTTATTTCACGCATGGCTAATCTCGCCGCCTTTGGTATTACAGGCATGATGCAAATGGTCTTTTGACGTGTGATATATTGTAATGCAAGCAGATAAAGGAGCTGCACATCACTATTGGCTGGACATGAGAAAATGATTTACCTATTATGTTGTTGAGAATAGGGACATGTGTATCATTAAATATTCCTTATCGCATTTGTGTTGTGGGGAAAAAGTGCCGCGTTATCATGTTTTATAAGCATGGGGACGGAGTTATTGAGTATGTGTTGATATATTTTTGCCCAAAATACCACAATAGCAGCAGCCAACCCAGAGGCAGGTAGAAGTGAATTAATGTTAATCAAGCAAATATCCTTGAGTAACTTTCTGAAGTACCTGTACTTCATGGAGTTCTCATATTACACACTTGGCTAATTGTCTGTAAGGAACTCTAAAGGACCAAAGCTGATTGATACATTTACACAGCGGTTTGTTGTAAATGTTACATGTTGCACCAATAACAGATGTCAAAGCCAATGTCAGCTCGAGTCAGACCTGCAGTTTGACCATAAACCATGGCTATATGATACTTATATTGTATCAGTCCAAACAAAAAGTGATCAACTGCTGATGGTTCTTTATGTTGCCGTTACGTGGTTGAGATTTTTCGCCCTCCAGGTGGACAGCGCTTGTTCCAGCTCGGGTGTGGGGATAGCAGCTGGACCAGACAGCAGTACCAAGGGAGCGCAGGGAGCAGAGAGGCAGAGCGGGTCACTGTGGGCAGGGTGGTGGCTCTCAATCATCCCCCTACCCCCCGGGCACCTCGGAGCTACGCAGCTGTGAAAAGAGCGTCATCTGGGGAAATGCAGCCTATATACAGAAAACACATTGTGATGGACCATGCACAGATCAGCGCATAAATACAGGCAGACACAAAATGGCATTTGCAAGCAGGAATAATGAGCGGATTACATTAACTTTGACCCTTACAAGGGGCATGGTCAAATAAGCCGCCAGACGAGTTTGGTTCCCATGCACTCACCTTGTGTGGATGCAAAGAACACGGTAGACTCCATTTTAGATGGCAAAAATGTATGTTGTTTGTGATTTTTTTGTTTTGTTTCATGCAGTGGTGGGTGAAGTACTTCATGTCATTACTTGCTAAAAGTACAGATACTACTGGTCAAATATTACGTCAATGAAAGTGAAAATTAAAGTCAAAGTACTGAGTACTATTTGCTTTATAAAGTACTTAAGTAGGCTATTCAAAGAAAAAAAAAAAGTGTTGAGTGTTGTGAATCTACAAAAATTCTTCAGTCTTCACCTGTACTCTGTAGTTGAAGTGTAGGACGTTTCGATCTTAGTCCAAAGATCGTCATCAGCTACTAAAGACTTGAGCACGCTGTGGGTCTCTTAAGAGTGAACCAGAAGGAGGAGTTAACCTCTAAGTCCCTCGTCTCTTGCTGCTAAAAGTAGGAGAACATCAGAATCAGAATAGAGTTTATTGCCATTGTCAATGAAGGTTTCACAGACTAGGGATTTTCTTTGGTGTTCTCGTGCAACATGAAACATAAACTTGTAATAAAGATACACTATGGAAAAAAATAAAGGATATAACTATAAGGCATGCATAAAAATAGAATAAGATCTGAAGTTTAGTAGCTCTTCACGGGTGTAAGAGCAGGCAGAAACAGGATTAACGCACAAAAATAGACAACATAGAGCGCACAGTAACACCCTGGCGTCCGTCCTTGACTACCGCCTTAGCCGATTCACACTTAACATGGCTCGTTACCTCTCTAATGTCTCACCCCTGTCATAGAGAGGTAACGAGCCATATTAAGTATGAATAGGCTAAGATGTTCTCCTACTTTTAGCAGCAAGAGACGAGGGACTTAGAGGTTAACTCCTCCTTCTGGTTTACTCTTAAGAGACCCACAGCGTGCTCAAGTCTTTAGTAGCTGGACTAAGATCGAAACGTCCTACACTTCAACTACAGAGTACAGATGAAGACTGAACATTTTTTGCCTACTCCTGCACGACTGAGAATCTACACAAATATGAATATACAATTTTCGGAAATGCCTGAAGACCAGCTCCGTAAGTAACAAGTAATGAGAGTGTTTTTTTTTTTTTTAATGTAGTAGAAAGTATTATGTTTGTCAGATGCAGTGGAGTAAAAGTTGTGAACAAAAATACTACTCAAGTAAAGTACAGATCCTCAAAATCTCTACTTAAGTAAAGTACATAAGAAAAAAGTTGTTACTCTCCACCACTGGTTTTATAGCACTCCCAACCAAATGTTGCTGGTTGTAATATTCCCTGAACACAAACTGTTTTTGTCTAAATAAGATGCACCCAGGATCTTGCTCAAAACACCCTTAATTATTTATAGTTTTGAGGCTTGATGTTTACTTTTTGTGTATAATTAGTCATACAATATCAATGTTTTGCATGAAGACAACAATTTATTTATATTCGGTTTTATGTTTGGTTCAGACAGTCACTCACCAAAAATATGATTCTGTCTGTTTTGTACTTTCTTGTCTCATCTATTAAACTATGTATAGTTTTATCTTCTACTAAATCTGGTGTACACTGTAGCAGAACAGAACAGTGGAAATAAAAATCAGCTCTACCACTTACCTTTATGTCTAGTTGGGACAGGCATAATATGGTAAAAATCTGTTTAAGCAAAAATAGCTAGATAGCTATCTGTTATTATCCAAAATTAAAATCAGCATTTAGCTGCTAATGTATAAGAATAGTTGCCTTCTTATCTCATGCCGCCATTTCTATTTCCAAACGCCATCTTGTTTGCCAAAAAACCCCATTCTTCCTTCTGCTCAACCAGTTCATAGATGTCTTCCATTCTCCGCTCTTCAACCTAACACTATTTGGCTGCTCATTCATTTCTTCCTGTGTGCGAGCCCCCGCCGCCGGACTGTGGTAGTAGCCAGCCCGTGCCATCCATTATTCCCAGGCAGGAGGGCATTAAAGATTCATCTGTGCAACTCAACCTCAAAGGAAAGACTATGACCCCTGGTATAGCTGCTGAATTATGGAGAGCGCCAATAAAGTTGTTTTCCTTTGATCTCATTCTGAGCTCTCTAGGTCCTCGGTGAGTGTGGATGTGGTGGAACACATGGATGCACAGAGGATATACCTGCAATATTATAGACATGTTTCTTTCAACGTTGGACAGCGTAGCATGTTTTATGGAGGGTCCATTTGCTTGACATCCATCATTTGATCTAAGGTGGAACAAATATACAAAGGTTACCTCTGATGATGAAAACAGTCATACTGTATATGTGTGTTTGAACAAGAGTCCATCAATCTACACCAGTACAGACAGCGCGGCGTATGAACTTATGGATGAAAGTACAGTTCATTTAGTTGAAATATACCTTCTCTGTAATTACTTAAAGGAGAATTCACGCCAAAGGGTGAGATCGTGCGGCGCGTCACGTGTGTCCTGAGCTGCACGTTTGAAGCTTTTCTCATGTTTCAAGCGGCAGACGCAAAAGTATAAAGTATGTATGTAATAATCTGAACTTTTGGAGCAGGACATGGCGCGGCCACCAATAAGAGAGGCTCGCTCTAGTGATGCATTTCACGTACCGGGATGACAGGGTTTTACAGGTAGCAGCAAGTCAAATTGAATGCTTTTTAATTATATTTTAATGCCCAAATATTCAATTTTTAGTAACACAAATGCTACAAATCGGTGCGTATTTAATATTAATTTCCATATTCAACAGAAAATGTGATACAATGGACAACTTTTGACCATAAATACTGTATGATTTCTACCAAAACTGCAGTCTAGGCCCAAATTTTTGTATGTTTGACAAACTTCTGCTACAGTGGTCCCTCGTTTATTACGGGGGTTACGTTCTTAAAAATAATAGCCCTGAGATGAGGGAAATATTGTCTCGCTACTGTGGCTCTGGGTGCAACCAGGTAGAAGAGTGGGACCTGGAGCTGCTGTTGTGGGCCACAGAGAAGCCCCTCCCAACACGCCCCGAGTGTCTTTGACAATCGTCACCAGCGTCTTTCTCTTCAAAATACACGTGTCCAAATCTGGCGTTTCGAACGTCTTCATCATCCAAAAAGCCAGCTGATTTCACTTTTGTTTTTACAGTGACATAACAAAAGCATGCTGCACTTGGTTCTTTTGGGACTCTTCCTGCAATTATGATGCAAAGATGGACATTAAACCGGGTGCTTCATGTGTTTTGGGGTGGATGCAGTTTCGCTCTGTTAGGATTGGATACACATGCACACGCTGTGGCTCATGAGACCTGACAGTGGTTTACTTTGGGCCCGAAAATGATTGAGCTTAACCTACCGTGAGCTTTTATAACAGCTGCAATCATAATTCGTACAGTAGTGTCTAATTAATCATGGAAGCCAGTAATTAATTATTTGCTCAAAAAAAGCAATTACTTTCTTTCTGGGTATATATTGTTCTCCTGCTAATGAGGTTTGCAACCCTTGTATTTTTTTTTTTTTTACACACAGAATGTCCCAGCACTATTGCAAGATTCCTCCTACTTTTTAGCATTTTAGCATTTCTATTTACTTGACAATTTTACACTCTTTGATCTGCAATAACAAAGCAAACGGACGGCGGGACAATTATTTGAAAACTGTCTTGGCTGTCCTTTCCCCTCGCATAGTAAAGTGTCTGTCTGTTTGCCATAAATCTCCCCACCGCCATTAGGTGCAATCTTGGCCTCTCCCTTAAAAGCCCGGAGAAGCCGCCTGCAGCTTGGCGTGGAACCACATTTTGCTCACACGTGCGTATTGTTTATATATAATCGATGTCAACTGGAGGGTCCCTTTTCAAGATGGCCGTCATTTGTCAAGCATTAATAATTCACTCGTAGGCGAAGGCACACGGCAAGCACATGTACGAGGTGCCATGGATTATTTTTTTTTCGTTTCTTCTTCTCTCCTTCTTCTTAGCACTCGGCGGTGGCATCTCACCTGAAGGGGGGCACTCAGTCGGGCTTTCACACTGCTCCATTTTCTTGCCCGTTATTTACTGTGCCGCGGTGATGGCAGGATCAACACCTGTGAGTCTGCGCTCACAGGAACACAAATGTTACACGCGTAGCCTTCACAAACCTCCAGCACCAACGCCTAATTCTGAGCCCTAAGACATTTACTCGTAGATCCTTGTGCTGTCAGTGATACGAAGCGAGTTGTTGGTTTATGTTCTCACCAACTTGCTGTTTTATTTCTCAAATCCTCTCACCTTGTTGTGCTAAAGCATATTTCTCGGCAACATCACTATTTTGCTACACATAAATGAACACCTTTCCATTGTAATCTTGTTTAAGCTTTAGCAAAGTTTTATTATGTCTTAAGGCGTTATAGGTTTATCCTGTTTACACATTTTCAGTTTCTCAGCTCCTTTAAATGTCTGCACTGCGGCAGAGTGGTTACTGCCTCCCAAATCAGACAGTTGACACCTTTAAAAGAAGTATCCTAGTATCCTGCTGTTGTTGATTTGCATGATTTTTTGTCTCTTCTTGGTGGCACATTGAGATTGCTTTTAAATAAAATGTATTATTATTTATTATTATGATTATTATTACATCGAGATAAGAGACAGTGCTTCTCAAACTACCACCTCATGAAATATTTGACCAAGCACCGGTTGTAGGTCAAGATCAAATCAGGACTAAACGAGACCTGGTGACGTATGAAAATCAACAGAATGAAAATTAACTTTTTGGGTGTGTTCAGTGATGCATTTGGATCATGTAAACTACAAGGAATCCACTCCTAATTGAATTGGATTGAGAAACATAAACATATGGGTACAGAACGAGATACTTCAATACTCAAGAAACAAATAAATTAAAAACAACAAAAAAAGCTTGTAGTCCAATCAGAAACTAGTGCCATACTATGAGGGTGCTGTATGTGGTGGGCTGTCCCCTTCTGGAGAGGTTCGTGCATCACTTGCTTGGCGGCTTGGTGCAGTGCGGGTGTGTCTGTGCGCTGTCGGGCTGCTGCATGTGGGACCGGCTGTGATCGCTGTGCTGTAGGTTGTTGTCACGTTGCTGTTCACTGCTCCACTATTGGCTCCTACCATAAGATCGTAGCTATAGTAGTTCCAGGGTTGGGAGTTTAGAAGTTTTACTTCTTCTCACTCCTTTTTCGAGTTGGGGGGAAAAAAAATGTGTTCATGTATGTTAGCTGAGCATAATAAAGGTGGACACACACTAGAGGATTTTTAGCCAGATTTTTAGTCTTAGGAAGCGTGGCTCAATAATAACTATCTCTCATGGCATGATCTGTGGTGGGACTCCTCATGTGTGTGTATGTGTGTCATGTCTGTCCTTGAGTGTGTGTTGTCTTTGCACAGATCTTTAGTCTCAAAAGATTAAAAATCCTCTAGTGTGTTGTGTGGCCACCTTAAGGATGACATTTGTTATGTATTGGAACTCTAGTAAATATATTCATTCATTCATAAACAAGACCTAACATTTTCTAAATAGTAGTGTAAACTGTGTGTAAAGTTACCAGAAAAACACCTCATATAAAAACAGTGTTAAAGCACAAATTCATGTTTGAGAACCACTGCTCTCAGATCATTTGAACCCTAAATTATATGCATATTTTTTTCTTGTATTCCTTTTGTATTCGTAAATGTATTCATTCTAAAATGTACATAAAAAGTGTACCTCACCTCGGTGATATCTCCCACTGCCTCCTGTTGCGAGATAACTTGACCACTTCATTACCCCATACCGGCAGAGTGCAGGGAATGAGGTGCGATGTAGCAAAAAGAAAAATGTCTTGCAACAAAAGGGGTCTAATGATCACTGTAGGTGTCCTGTCGCATGGCCAACATATGGAAGATGCATGCCTCGTGCTCCCACCTGGACCCCCTGTTGTGAAAGCAGTTGAGCAGAGCCTATACATCAGCTCGTTTTTTTTTTTTGTCTTTAGCCTGTTGGAGAGGTTTTATTTGTTAAATGTTGGTTTAAGCGAGAAATGGTTTGGTGCAGTATTTGACTGACAACCCTGGATTTTTTGCACAAATGCAAGAATAATGGAAACATTGAAACCATTCAGAAACAGATAAGGCCTGATCTGCTACAGGCCAGGTGCTAAATGGGGTCCTACTTAAAATGAGCACATGCCATTTATAGCATGTTTATATTACCGGAGCAAATCCAATATACAAATGAGTGTGCCTTTTTGCATTTACGTCAAAACAAAAATCTCATCTGCACCTGCTTTTTGCTCCTCTTTACCACACACAATCTATACTGCACATACACAAATGGTCAGGTCCTTTGAGGTTCAGACTAAGGACCTGATTTTAGTTATAAGAGTCTTTACCAAAATCAAAAGATTATGGATCAGGTTACATGCTACTTTTGTTTTCATGCAGCAGCACACAATGGTGAAGCGCTCATACGCAACACCGTAATCAAGGCGCACAGGCAGCTGTTCACTACAGTGGTCTGCAATGTACCCAGACTGAGACTAAGTAGGCGACAGTGACAAGATGGAGGGTATCATGGATCCACTGACAGGAGCGAGACGCTGAAGCGATCTCGATAAACTGTATTTGAAATATTAAAAAAAAATAATACAAATTTATTTCCATATTATAGCCCAGAGGTTATGAATTAGCAGAGCCAGGTCCGGATCCAGACTCAAATGCCGATCTATCTGAAACTTGCTCCTCAGTAGCAGCCCTCTGTCTTTGAAGGAGCCTAGCTTTGCTTACAGACAGCTTGATAAAGCTGACCATCAAAACATCCCAGGAATGATTCTTTTTATACTAGATTTAAAAATGAAAAGACTCTAATTATCAAATTAAATGTGAATGCGATGCAAAATAGCGATTGTGCAGTGCAAACAGTGGGCTACCTCTGTAAACTGATCTAAAACACTTTAAGAAGACATAACTTTTGTGACAAGAATGAGCAGTGACTGGTCTGAATCAGGATGAAACCAATCAATCAATCAATCAATCAATTTATTTTTGTAACGCCCAATATCATAACAGAAGTCATCTCAAAGGTCGGTATGGACAAAAACAAATCAATATCAGACATCAAGAATGATCAAAAATAAGTCACACACGAATGAAATGTCTCAACCAGATGTAATGTCCCGTGAATAAGTAAATCACTTAGAGTAACAAGCTTAGAGTATCCCCCATCCTTAGACCTTCCTCTACGGCGAGGAAAAACCCCCAAAAACCACATGGTAAAAAAATTGAGGAAACCAATTTAAAGGAAGGATCCATTTCCCTTGGACGGATGGGCTAGTGGTGAATTTTGGTCGACCAGAATCCAATAGCAATGTTCAGCAAGAGTTGCAGAAGAAATTTAAA
>OMNZ01097618.1:9794-23859 GCA_900303255.1 Lesueurigobius sanzi | reverse complement strand
TGGCCTAGGTCTACATATCTCTGCATATCTCTGCATATGCCTGGAAACCTACAGGTTTCATTCAACTCAACCTTCTCCTTTTTCAGATTTTCCCTATCAGTCTACTCTTTAGCTCACCTGATGTCTGTTCATTGCTATTCACATGTGGTTTCCTGTCCCACCCCCTTGGGGAGTGCCATTGTTCCCAGGTGCCTTGACTTCTGTGTGACTCCGATTGGAGCAACACATCATCACTAAGGAGCGGTCATCATGGGAAGGATCATAAGAGGTGTCGCCGTGAATGCCTGCACCACCACCATGCAGCCTGTTCGTCCTTGGGAGAGGATCCCTCCCTTCATGTGGACCTCCCTGAGGTTTCTCCTTTTGTCCCAATGGGTTTTTGAGTTTTTCCTTGCCGAGAAGGAGGGTCTAAGGACAGGGGATGCTCCAGCACTATTAATATTCACTCATTGTCTTTGTCTTTCTTTTTCTTGTGAAGCCCTGCAAGGTGACTTTGTTCCGATTTTGGGCTATACAAATAAAATTGAATTGAAATTGAATTGAATTGAACCTGAATTTACTGTATATACAGTACACACTACAGATTATAACATGTTTTGATCAAACTTGAAACCTGGTCCAGTTGATATTTTGTATTGTCTTTGAACATACTTTCCTTCAATTAATATTACAATGAATATTCTGCATGTAGCGCCGCTCTGAGCCTTATTTCAAATGTATACAGTACTGATTTTGTAATAGTAATACTTACTCCATGCCAATGTGTGAGGAGAACTGTCAAAGGTGTTAGAAAAAGGTGTTTTTTCCTAAAGCAAGCCTCCTGCTGAAATCTGTATCTGTAAATCTGACCCCCAAAATTACCAATGCAAACAATCTGGGACCCCAATCTTGAAATTTAAATAATAATAATACAGATAATATCAAGCAAAAAACATTCAGGCTTAGTAAATGATAATATGCATTTTGATTTTTTGCTTTGCTGTTTGACCCCAATTCACAAATCTATGCTGTTTTTGATTACAAATTATACAAAGACAAAGACACTATATACAGTATTTTTTTTATTTATATATATTCTTTATATATATCTTGAAATCATCTTGGGATTCGGCTCAGTTCTCGCAACCCCCCAGACGGTCCCGACCCCCACTTTGGGAACCACTGCAGTAGTAATATATGAATCACCCCCAATGACAAAATGAAACGTTTCTCCATTAGCTGGATACACAGTTTAACACAGCCTTCATGATAAGTAAGGTTTGTGTTAACAATGGATCAAATCATTCTAATACCAATCCTTGTGTGCGAGAGAGAGAGAGAGACGACAACAGAAACCTGCTCTCACTAAATTGAATATTAACAAGTCTATTCTGCTAAATTCCTGCCAAATCCCACGCCAAATTAAACACATCTCGCTCGCAGCGCCAACCGTACACCTCATATTAACTTAAGGCGGACGACGACAAGTGAAAAACTGATTCAACAAGAAATTCTTAATAAGTGACAATTTCCCAACAGCACAGTAGACAGATTACAGGTGTTAATAATATCCACCTCCTCTCTTCTTCCACGCAACATCTCTCCAATCAAAAACCTCAATAACCAAACTCTAGGGTTAAATTTGGGCCGCTACTGAAACTTGTGATGCAACATTTATGAGATTAATAATGGTGGTATCTGGAGTGGGCACTTGTTACTACCGATCTGATAAGATGAATATGGAATATTTTCATGGTATATATCATCTAGTCCTGAATATAACTCGTTTCCATCATAGTGCGCAGCACTATTGAACATGTCTGAGTTGTAGAATATAGCTATGACGCGTATGCTGGTGAAATGCTCCCGTTTTAAACTCTATAATGGTAGATTTCAGGCCTCGCAGCCCTCAGCTTGTTAAGCCCCTCTAAGCTGCACGGGCAAACACAGCTCCAGTTACACCACTGGATCGAAAGGATGGGATTCGTGTTTCTGTAAATATATTCCTCAAATTCTCGTGCTAAGAGACTGAGACATTCACAGAGACCGGGCTAACCTCAGAAATAGCTGCGTGTAACGTAAGGCATGGCTTTGATCTTCGTGTCAATTAGCCATAGCTGGATTTGGCCCAACCGTCCTGCTGTGAGGTGGTTATCACGTCCCTCAATACCAGCATCACAAAACACTGTGGAGGACTAATTACACCCATCTCTGTGCATCATACCTGCTGTTTTACGGGATCAGCCAGAGAGAGGAGCGTTTAGATCTATTCAAAGTCAATGTAAAGTAAGTTGGCTGCGTTCTTTTGGCAGGCAGATCAACACCGAGATCATTACTGCGCGCGGCGGAGCTAACTCAGCTGGAGCGGCACAGGCGCCACAGTCGATGAGACACAGTTTTACAGACACTAAATGAAAACTTCCCACACTGAAATAGAGCCGCCCCATCACTCACCGTCCTGCACCGGCTTCCTGTGGGCTTTGGATGAACGCTTTTCAGATCTGCCAGGCTCCGGTGGGCGCTCTGCAAGAAAGAACCGCAAAACATTTACCAAAATACAGTAGAAGAAGTAAATGTAGGAGCACATTTCTTAAAATATTTCAACCTAATGAATTCAGTGAAGAAAAAGCTTCTTTCCAAACAGTTGTCTGTACAAGGGTTGTTCTAAATTGATGATATTTTAGAGGAGCCATTCCCAAACTTGAGAGTGTCGCGGCCCCCCTCATACATCTAAAAATCTCTTGAGGCCCCCTGATCATAAGAATTTATGTTATTTACAAGAAAATGTCATGGTTTTCCAATGGTTTTCACTTAATTTTACATATACAGTACAAGGAAACAGTGATAATAGAGTCAGTTTGATTACATATGACCAAATTCATATAAAGTTCATTTTTAAAATCTATTTATTTTGATGTGATTGATTTGTGGACAACCTTTGGAGGTCCCCCTGCAGTGCCTCTGAGGAACCCCAAGGGGCCCCGGACCCCACTTTGGGAACCAGTGTTTTAGAGGCTTCCTAAGCTTTCTTTTTTCTGGTTGCAAAATTTATACCCCTTAACTTTATCATTAATCAATTTACAACGTAATGTAAATTTATGACATAATACAGTAGGACATATTCTTATCAATAGTGTTAGTTTGAGTTGTTGGGGGCTAAGGGGTAATTTTGTATCTCTAGACAGGCCACAACCCACTGGCTACAAGTCTGACAATGGAAAACCCATGTACAAATGAGAGCTTAGACAAGCATTACAACATTATACAAAACGGAAAGTGTTGCAAAGGTATATTTTCCGATAATAATAAGAAAACTGTAAAGCACAAACATCCAATTCCACATATCAGATTTCCTTACATTAAGTGAACCCAGCCCAGAGGAGGCAGAGCAAAGCAGCGAGATACAAATCATAATCCATCTTTTCATGTGGCCTTGCAAACAGCGGTGGCTCACTGAACATTTAAAACTTGCAGAGGCTGGATCGCGGTTAACAAATCTGATCCCACCCTGTGTGTCGTGAAGACGTTGTGACAATGAGGCAGGTTTTGAGCTTTTAACAATGTCATAATGTTGTTTCTGTATTAAACGAAAGTTCTGTTTTACTGCACCTCCCTCCATGTTATGTCTTGCATAATCCAATCCATTTCCTTCTACCCCACCTAATGATGTCATGAGGTGGTGCTCCTCTGTGTCCACCTTCACTGGGTGAGGTCTGATCATTTCAGGGCTCAAATTGCTCCCACTACAAATCATTTTCTGGGCAAAAAGGATCTTTTACTTTTTAAAATAAGTTGTTATACATAAAATACAGTGATGTCATAGGATCACAGAAATGTGAAAATGCCCGAATGAAGTATAATATGGACTTAAAAAGCAAACTTTGACATTGTACAAAAGACAGAGCAGGGACTAAATTAGGCCTATTCCAGCAGAAAATGAGCTATGTTGTAGGTTTAAGATGCACACAGGCACAACAAACAGAAACAACAGTCATTGTAATTTAAACAGGCTAATGGTTCACTTGTTGTCCTACAGTATATGCATATTTCAGTGTGGTCTCGTCTGGGCCTCCTGCGAGAGTGGGCCTGTCCTCTTCACATGTTGGAGTTTAGCCGCAGGGCGTGACTCTGATCGGAAGCTGCGTCTGTTCTGTCTGCTCTCATCTTCTGAAGTTTATTTACGCTCATTTACACTCATCATCCGATGCTCTGTTGGCTGCAGGGCACAGGGCTCAAATCAAAACACGTGCACACAGAGGAATTCATTGTATGTGATCTGCTGCAGTGTTTATCTACTTCAGAAAAAGCCTCGTTTAGCTGTGTCCACATCACACAGCGTCAATTCACTCTCGCTTCCTCTGTACTCCTCTGTTGGTTTTGGGTAAGCCTTTGTCAACTAGGACTACATAGCAGTAAACATTCTCTGTCTGCTAACTTCTAAATAACCTTTCAATCTGTTCTTTTCAGACTCACTACTGATCAGGCATAACATTGTGAGTCCTGACTGATAAAGTAAACAGCACATTTGATCTGTTTGTGAGACATTTGGTGGGATATATTAGGAAGCACAAGGACTTTTTGCTTTTGCCAGCCTACGACAATTTGCTGAACAACTCTCCCTGTTTGTCAATCCTGTTCATGCTAACTATTATACTGCCTTATAAAGCCTTAAGTATAAAATATGCCTCAAGACCTGTTACAAATATCACAAATTCTTATGACATATTCAGGCGATAGTGACATTTCTGATCGTTTTAGTAAAACAATTAATATGCATATGCTTGTATGTAACTATAAGCTTATAAACGTATTGAAAATGTGACTTGAGATCTCGATGAAAATTTTACCGACTAACATTCAACAAAAGACGTGTTGGGATTCTTCAACTCTTCAATCAACTTTATTGTCAATTCTAATATAGGTAAGGCAGGGGTCTCCAACCTTTTTTACCCTGCAAGCTACTTTTGCGTAACAAAAATGGCAGCGAGCTACTTATACTTGACTTGGCCTACGTGACTAGGCCTCTAGGACTGCCAAGATGATCATTCAACTCAATAAAATTACAGTAGTTTCTGCTTCATACTTTGCTAAATTTGGAGATATTTTGCTCCGAACAACAAAAATGCATCTAAAATGTGGCTCATAAGTGTATGTAAAAATGTAGAAAACCTTTTGCGAGCTACTTGGAAAGGGCTGGCGAGCTACTGATTGCTCCCGAGCTACTGGTTGGAGATGCCTGACGTAAAGCATGTGCAGAGAATCTAAATTTTGTGATAAATAGAAAGACAATACAATAGCTATTTATGAGCACAATAGGTAGTAGCAGAGAGAGAGAAGGGGAAAGGTCAGCTTCCTGTCCTTCAGTCAGTTGGACCTGTCACTGATGGAAACATCACTTCTGACCCTCTTCTCTCCAAGCTTGAAGTAACTATATCTCTCTAACGTCTGTAAAGGATTGCCGATGAGGATTGGTAGGGACACCTGAAATATTGGTAGGGATCCCTATGGTCCTTATGCAAACCCACGGCCATGGCCTATGGACCAACATTTAAAGTAGTATTTTCAGACTCCAATGATAAGTTCTGCAAAAAGTGATTCACGAAAACAGCAGAAGTGAGCTGGCCCCTAGTTCATGAGGCCCACATCTACAAGTAACTGTGGCTCAAATTACACATGATGCTATTAATGCTAGGTCTGAAAACGATCACAGTATGTGGTAATCTGTTGTGTATGGGGCTGCATATTGCACATAGTTTATTAAATGTATGCCTGATGCCACTGTATTACTGACTTTGTCTATGAATATTTAACTACAGCACATTGCATCTTGTGTCTTAACTACTTTGAATTACAATCACGGAGCACTTTGAGCTGGTAGTTATGTTTATGTGCTGCAAATCCAACCCCTTTGTAAGAAAACGATAAGAGACAAGCTGGGAAACATAGATATTGATATTGAACCACCTTTTATTACGTGGCCAACAAAGCGTTCAAAGTGGCAAACAATGTTTACAGGAAGCCGGGGGAGCGAGCTCGACTCTAGCGCCCTCAGCATCAACTGCATTATTTATTCTCAGAGCTGGTCACGGTCATTTCAAAACACAGGCCTGCGGTGTTCAACGTGGTCTGTGTCTTTTAGTGTCAAACAGTTTTAGATAGAAGCAAAACAAATACAAATGTGGAATTAAGACTTGCAGACTGGCGCAGGTAGATGCAGTATATAATCCATATTCACAAGCCTGGGTCACTGCAGGGGTTGAACCACATCAGGAAGAGGGTGGCGTAACATTCAGCACAAAGAGAATAATTACAGTGTGTGGGATCTTTCACTTTGTCCAATGCCGTTTTAGCTAGTATAATTGTTTTAACTATGTGTTAGTGGGAAATGATGTTTAATGTGCGGCATTCCAGTTGTCTTCTGAGGTCGGAGGAACTGATAGGAACTACCAGGGCTGGAATATGGTTGCAATTAACATATGGTTACAAATACTACATTTATGTACTACAATACCCCTAGCCATCAACAATGTTTTACATTATACTACCAAAATAATTGCAGTCTTTTTCATTTTTCTAATTACAATGATTCCAATTGCAATTTCGATTTGGTTGCAATTAACTCTGCAGACCTCTGAAATGCATAATTTCTGTGTTAGCTTAGCAGTTAATTTTTATTTATCCTTTATTTATACAGGTTTGTCCCTTGTTGTATACTCATAAGATGCACATTGACATTCACACCAGCGACTCGGTTTGACTGGGGACCAAAATTGCAACATTGTTTCTTTTTATCCACCTGGCACCACTCAACAAGACACATAGGCTCCTCTGTTGGTCAGTGGAGAGGTTCCTGATCTGTTCCTACAAACATGGAGTGGTATTTAAGTACAGTTTGGATTGCTACTAAATAAATTATATCAGACAAAACTCTTGGAAACAGAAACAATAATATATGTTTGTGTGGTCATATTTCTATCCTTTCCTACGGACAACGTGCCTGTCTGTGAATCATTTGACCCAATTTCGATCTCTGTTCATGCTGTTTGTTTTATATGGACACTGGACAGTCACATGATTTGAAGACCCACAATTTTAGCGCAACCAAGATTTGGTTCTTTGGCCCAGATCAGAGTTTGTTTGCGAATTCACATCACCTCAATCAGAACGTACTATCCAAGTAAACGGATTATATTAAGAGGGTGTTGTGAATGCACCCTTAGACATGTGTCCAAAGCTGCCCTCACTACTATGATTATTAAGTAGCTACAACCAGCCTGAGCGCAGCAGTCAACATGTCACACAAAGTTCAACCAATCATAGATGCAGCATTTCATTCCTGAAGCGTGTCAAACTAAGCCCTCGAAAATATACTTAAAAAGGATTAATTACTTAATATCTTTTCTACTCTAACAAGCACTGAAACTGTTGGGAGGTACATCATGAGCAGAGGCACAGCCAGTGAATCCTCAGAGGGCTAGAGGTTAGGGAGTTGGAGAAATCGCTTGTGAAAGATAAAACGATGATGAACACTCTGCTGGGAACACACAATGATGCGTCTAATCACTTTGATTGGCAATTGTGAAGTTCCAGATTTCGGAGGCTTTGTTTGTGCGACTTTCTGCCAAAGCCGAGGAGCGTCACAAAAGACTTCTGCCTCCGCTGCCAAAAACCATCACCATGACAACCACCAACTCCCCCTGAGCCAATTAAAAAGGACCACCAGAAGAAACACCTGAGGATTGGACACTTTCTGTTAAATGTACCTTTATTATGGTTCCTTTTTTTAAGATCCAGAGGCAGTGTGCCAGCTGAATGTGCACAGCTCTGCTGGACTGGCTCAGGATATAGAACAATCCTGTGTTGCCGGATTCACCCTAAACAAGATAATAGTCTCACATTACAACTGGCTATATAAGCCATGTATATGATAAAATAATGACCGTGTTTATACAGCTCTTGTTCAAAATTTCCAAAATCTTGGTGTGAAAGTAGATCTCCTATAGATACCAAGTGGAGACCACAGATGCAGATGTGGAAGACACATGTGTATTTGACTGTGTTGGTTTGTTTATTACTCTTGCTTTAAGAACTAATGTGACTACAGCTGCAACAACAATCAGGAGTGGGTGCATGACTCAGAGAGAGAGAGAGAGAGACTGTCTTCTCTCTTTGAGAATGTATCGTTCTAGTTTGTCATTGAACATCCATTTGCCTTTGAGATATAAATACTTCTGATGCTTATTACCTGTGGCTGTAACAATTAGGCTACTGGAACTAGTTTACTATTAAGTAAGAACATAAATGCAGTGCTTGTCTAAAAGGTTCTCAATCAAACTTTCAACATACTGGTCTTGTGTGGTGTGATTTCAATAACAACAAAGCAAGGTTGTTATCAGTGGAGTGGTGCAGACAGACACAGGTGGGTGGACAAACAAACAATGTGCTTCTTTCAGTAATGTCTGTATAATAATATAATTATACTGCATGTGTCAGGGGGTTGGGTGGGCGAAGGGGAATGATTCTTTGTGTTATGAAATGTCAGAGTATCTCTGAAAAAAATAATGTGTAACAAAACTCCCAAAACAACAAAGAATAGTGATTCCATTATTGAAAGCATTTTGGACAGTCGACATAGACTCTTTTTGCTGGGCATGAGGCAAGTTTTGGTCGACTCAAATGCCAGATATTTCACAGGTAGCTATGCGGGCAGCTACTCACAATAGGTTGTGTTCACGTTATAGAATTCTATATCAATTGGAGCAGGTGTCAATACAGCTCTATGGGAGAAAAACAGCTTTTGAAAGACATTTTCAAAAAGAAAATTGACAAATGCTATTCTCCACGCTGTGGTCTGCTGATCTCCGAGCAGCACTGAGCAGGACAGGAAGAGACTGAACAAGCTGGTCAGGAGGGCCAGCTCTGTCCTGCGCTGTCCACTGGACTCTGTGGAGGAGGTGAGTGAGAGAAGGGTGTTGGCCAAGTTCACATCCATCATGGACAACACCTCTCACCCACTGTAGAGGAGCTGAGCAGCTCCTTCAGCGACAGACTGAGACACCCTCAGTGCAAAAAGAACCCACCGCTACCCACTCTCAGCTGCCTTCCTCAATTTTAAACTATAGGCTCTTTAGAATATTGTGATGTCACTTGACCACAGCTTATCTGGAGGTTTGATTACAATACTCCTTTTGCTCTTCTTTTTGGACTGAATTCTCTTTCGACTGAATCTAATAATAAGAAGAGAACCTCTTACGATGGAGGTGTTCACACTGTACAAAACTCCTCAAACTGTACAAGAGACATGACTCGAGCAGCGAGTGAAACCTCTCTGAATACAGGTTTGGTTTGTTCTACGGTACACTGAAGCAACACATTTTAACATCTAACGGGTCCAACCTTTTCTACCCCATGAGCTACTTTTGCATAACAAACATGGCAGTGAGCTACTTATGCTTCAAAGAAACAGATGTAACTAGGCCTCTAGGACTGCCAAGATGATAATTCAACACAATAAAAGAAAATGACTAGTTTCCGCTTTATACTTTGCTATATTCACCTATAGTTGTGCTCAAAAGTTTACATACCCTAGCAGAATGTCAGGGTATGTCAAATTTTGAGCACAAATGTATATGTTGATGTTTTGTTAAAAAAATTGACTCATCAAGTGTATGTAGAAATGTTGAAAGCCTTTGTGAGCTACTTGGACCGAGCTAGTGGTTGGAGTTCCCTGGGTTAGAGAATAACAGTGTCAAATGAAAGTAGCTTAAATTACAGTCAATAACTGTCAGACTTTTGTGCGTTCAGTAAGACGTTATTGTTGGAGACAGTGAAAAATTCTGGCGTGTGAACAGGCTGAGAATGTGTTGACAGTTTACCAAAGACAGTCACTTTCCTTGCATCATCAGAGGAACATTCATGGCTTGTACTGCAGAGTCCACCCACAGTATCTTACCATATGGTACAGCCAGGACGTCCATTTGTCAGCATAATAGAAGTGGAAGAGACAGGTATTCCCAGAGGAATTATTAGTAGCACTGTAAAATCCAGTTACTACTATTGCATGTCTAATTTTGAATGTAATAATCTCTCGCTGTGCTGGTATTTCTCCTGTTAAATTGCCTCAGCCCTGGTTGAGTTCTGGCTCAGAGCACACACAGTAGATGTCAGTCTGATCCTCCCACAGTGAACAGTGAGAGCTGCTCCGGTCGGGACTCAGGCCAGTGTCACCCCCGCATTTCTACCTCCTCACGCTGCTGCAATCTCTAAAGACACACACCATGTACCGCGGCCCGAAAGATTAACCAGACACACCCGGGGGTCATAGAGCTGTCACCATGGAAACAATTGGTTCACAGGACATCATCTGAAATGGACTCTTGTATGTTCAGTGGACTGCTACACTAGCTTATTTTCTTTTTCGTCCAATCAAATGTAAAATCTACATTATCTAATGCAATAATGATGGCGCTTAGCAGTGGCGTGCTGGGTATTTGGGAGAGTCGGTGGGCCACCTCACTTTTGGGCCGCCAGAGAAAATTTTATTTGATACTGCACTCTGTCAGTTGTGCTGTCAGAGGCCAATAGGCTGTAACTGGGCTGCAGCAGGAGCCTTGGGCTGTTTCAGACATGAATAACATCACTATCATATAAATCTATCAAATAAGAGACGTTTGAGATACATGAGATGTAAACACCCGTCTGGTTTAGTGCAAATTGGTACGGTCCAGGGTGCAGGGTACACACAGGATGCAGCGTGTCATACTAGTCAGCGAGCAGCGGGGCGAGCAGGAGGAAAAAACATGAGCGATGTGTAAAACAAAAGTGTATAACTAAGAGGCTACATTTAATTAGTATATTCCTGGCTCTGCAGTGGAGATGCATCAGGCTCAGATCATGTGTGTGTGGCCCATGTTAAAAAAAAGAAAGACAGCAGAGAATCAAACCCACTACCTCCAACTTATAAGGTAAGCACCCTAACCATTTCGGCAAAGCTCCGATGGTGAAAGGGCCAGTCAAAGTGATAAAACTCCCGGGCCGAAATAATGTCCCAGCGCGCCCCTGGCGCTTAGTGATGCACCGATCCAGTGTTTTTTTTGCTTCTGATACCGATACTTGGAGGTTGAATTTCTACTGATACCCGATACCAACCAATACTGTAAGATTTTCATAAAAATATGTTTGTAGAGACAAATATTATTTGTTTATGTAAAGAAACCGTAGTGAATTTGCAGAAAAAGTGACTGGTCCTTGTTACATTAAATAGAAACTTCCATCCAACAGTGATCTGATCATTAATGGATTATAAATATGTTTAGCAGAGATTCTGTAACAGTGTTTCTCAAACTAATATGCGGACACCAGTGGCCAACATTAGCCTATTTCACTACTTTAGGTGTGACTCAGTCAAGGTTAAGGTTAAGGTGAACTTTATTGTCCCCGTAGGGAAATTTGTCCTCTGCATTTGACCCATCCTTCAACGCCACTGGGGCAATCCGTCAAGGATCAGTGGGCAACCGCAGTGCAACGCCTGGAGATCCATCTCCAGCTGTGGAGCCAGGCTCATGGTCAGAACCACCGGGCATGAGGATTTAACCTAATGTGGATGTTTTGGGTTGATGGGGAAAACCGGAGCACCCGGAGGAAACCCATCCAGACACAGGGAGGACATGTAAACTCCACACAATCCTGGTCCGGGATCGAACCCGGGACCTTCTAGCTGTGAGGCTATCCACTCGGCCAGAGGCCGACAGTGGCGCAGATGGTAAAGCGGGTCGATTCCCGGCTCTTGCAGGTGCAGACTGCCGTTGTGTCCTTGGGCAAGACACTTCACCCATATGAATGTAGTGAAAGAGTGATTGCTTGGTGTTGGTCGGAGGAGCCTATGGCGCAGACTGGCAGCCTTGCTTCCGTCAGTCTACCTAAGGGCAGCTGTGGCTACAATAGTAGCTTACCACCAAGTATGGAATGAACGAATTTCCTCCGTGATTTTGTGATTCATTTTTTCTTTTCATTTTGCTATACAGACATTGTGTAATGCTGTGATAGCAATAGTTTTATGATATACAAAGCGGCCTTGTAAGCCAGTAAACTAACTTGATGAAAAAGGTCAGGAAGGGCATTCACAACAGAACTTTTTGAGCAGAAGATTTGCTGTGGGAACAGAGTAAACTGAACGAGTAAGCTTAGGGAACAATATCAGGCATTGCAACGATATCTTGAAATGTTTTACAATGTCTTATCACATTACTGAGATACGACTGTACAAATTCTACAGCTCGCTTTCTAGACAAATTATTTATTTTCAGTTTCTAACCTCTCTGATCTATTTTCCACTGTCAGCGTCTGAAATATGCAGTATACTAACATCTGTACAGCAAATAGTAATCGGCCGATTAGATCACTTATGAACTGAGAGAACATACTCAAAATGTACTTTACGAAGACTATAAAAAGCCCCATCTAACATTAAAATGTATGTCAGTGAGGCTTTACGAGAGAGACCCCACTGCGAAAACAGAAGAAGATGAAAGAAATACAAGGGGGGACTACGGGGAGTCCGAACAGATAAAATAGTAATCATGCGTATGAGGCCAGCAGCAGCCTCACTGTATGAACATCTATTACACAGTCAACTCACTCATTGTTCACAGCCGTAGTTCATTTGATGTACACATCATGGAATAAAAAACCTTCAAGCACACGCATAAAAAGTAAAAAAAAAAAAAAAACACTACAAAGACAAAGGCTTTTCATTTAAAACGTCTTAAAGGGGTGGGGGTGTCGATGTTTGTTTGGGTTTTTTTTAGATCTTTTTACTATGTTCCAATGTTCCCTCGTCAAAAACATGGTGGAGTTGTGTTTCGGGCCAATCGAGCAGCTTTAATCTTTGAATCTTTGAAAACCACAGCGGTAGATCACGGAAATCCCCCTCCTGTCCGCGAAAGCTCCTCATGAGGTCCAGCGTATCCAGGAAATGCTTTCCTTACCGTGCCATCTCCTACTGTATATCCCTCTCTCGAAGAGCACCATGCATCAAGCAAAAACATCCACTCAAGCTTCACTAACAGCACCGCGTGGCACCCCTCTATTTCATCCCCTTAAAAAACAAACAAGAAACATCTACGCAGCGAAGGGGAGCCGAGGGAGGGGCAGAGAAGGGCTTATGAAGAGTTTGCTGAAATACACATGAGGGAGGATTAGTTTGAGCTTTGAGCTTTAGATCAATCTAGCATTTTCTAACCAACAAAGTGTAAGATAATGATGACAAGATGTGTTTGAGATTATCACCAATTAAATGTAAAAACAAAGTTACCTCAGCTGAACCAACAACAACAATAACAGACTCTGAAGATGCATTGAAAACTTTAAGATATAAAATTGAAGATGTATACAGAATCATCACGGTAAACTGCAGACGAAAAAACACATTTGATTTGCATACTGACAAATTATGAGTCTGCTGCCTCTACTAAGTGAATTCAAGATCTGAAAAGTTATAACTCATGTCTTTCGGTGCTAGTTTTACATAAAAGTAAACTGGGGAAGCAGTAGCTCAGTTGGTAGAGCATTCAGCCTCGGACTGGCAGGCTATACAACTATACAACTATTTATCATTACTTCAGGTCGGTTGGACTCTGTTGGACTATGTTTACCATATTTAGTCAAGTAAATCCCGAAGTTACTTATGATTTACTGTCCTTGTAAGTCTTGTTGCTTATTATTTTGCCTGAATACATGAATGACAGTATGCGCCACTCCTACACAATCCATATTGAAAATCCATTTAATTTACATAATAGTCAGAAGTGATGTGTGGGGGCTACATAAACAATTACTCCATGTTGTATGCCATAAAAAAAACATTAAATATGCGTCCAAACAGAACAAGACAAACATCTAAATAGAAAAACCCAAATCCCGTCATTTCAGTTGTGTTTTTTTGTTCCTTTCATCAAACCAGAACTGCATGACACATTGCTGGAGTTGATTGTGAAGGGAAAGCTCCCAGGAGATGGATGTACCACATGGGAATTTGTTTTATTCACTCGCAGCATCAACAAGACATTTGTGATCGCATGGATTTTTC
>OMNZ01097608.1:0-15072 GCA_900303255.1 Lesueurigobius sanzi | reverse complement strand
GCCATCTATTTATGCGCAATTTAAAAACTACAAATAGTAAATGCACTTTATTGTCTCTGGGGTTCCCTCTGGGCAATTTTATAGAAATCAGATCTAATTTCCTTTGTTTTGTTGGATTTTATGATGTTTTAAACACATTCTGGGCTGTAATACAGTGCGTCGCTGTGCGCTGGGCCGAACCATTATTCTTCTTGAGTGGGGGGAGGTGTGCATAAAAGATAAACATTTAAATTCACTAAAATAAAACCATTTTCAGTTATTGAGTAGATTTTAAGTAGAACAATTCATTTAAATGCAATATTCAATGATTTTGATCAAAATAACAGACATGTTTGAGGGGAAAAAAATGTTAATGGTCTTTCATGGGCCCCTAGGTCCTGGGGCCCGGGGCAACAGACTCCTTTGCCCCCCCCTGTCGACGGGCCTGACTGCTGTTAACCTTCCTGTTTCAGTCTCCTAACTGTGGTTCGGACTTAACTCATTAAACTTGTTAAGTTATGGCGCGCTCTGTGGCTCATTCAGGAGTTTTCCCCGCAGACTCTCCAGCCTCTCGGAGGCTGAATCTGACTCCAGATCTGGCGGACAGCAAAGTGCTGCAGAGACCGCAAAATGCATTTAACCAGACATTATCTGGCTCTGAAAGTATCGTACATTAGGGGACTTTTGGCATTATTGATCGTACATCGTACAGAGGTCTAAATTATCGTACAAATACCATAGTTATGGTACATCTGGCAACACTGGCGCATGCAGACTTCACAGGTGTGTGTTACACTGAGAACAGCCCCACGTGCAACACGCAGCAACAACTTCAGTTCCACCTTCATTTAGTAGTGTAAATGTTTGAATATACAGTCACAGAGTTTTGTCAATGAAAAAGAAAGTGGTTATAATAAGACACTTTTAAAAGATACTTTTATTGGTGGAGGGAAAGTCTCCACTTGCAATTTTGAAGAAGCAAAAATATTTATATGTAAATATGACAAATCTGAATCAGAATTACTTTGTGAACTCTAAGGGGAAATGATTTGTTGTTTAAAAAAATTATCAGTAGAACTTGTGAATTTAGAGGGCAGGGCTGTCACAGTGAAGGGGCGTGTCTGTTGGCGGGGGTGAGGCAGACTGAAGGATCGTCTGAAGTGCCCTCACAGTGGATGGAGTGGAAGTGTGAAGGGAAAGGGAGGAGAGAGCCATTTCGGAAAGAGTTTCACCTGCAGAGTCCCCCCTTGAGAGCGTTTACCCCTGAACTGGAACTTCCCAGGTTTGAGAAACCATCCATTTGTTCCACACTTTCTTCACAAATATAGGTCACTTTCTGTCCTTTTCTTGGAAACACCATTAGAACTCTTGCTTTTTGCTGCAGCTGCACAATCGTCCCCTTAAGAGCGAAGGCATTCTGTGTGTGTCCCTCAGTCCCATCCAGCTGAAGGGGATATTCATTCATATTTCAGATCCGCCCCGCAGTCCACCCCTCAAACCCCTAAACGCTCTGCTGTGTCCCACTAAGGGGTGATGAGTGGGCAGAAAACTGTGAACACAAACTTCTTCAAAATGAGGTCAGATGGAGTTTATGTAATGCTGTTTGTCCCTTCGGGGGCTGCATCAGAGCAGCAGCAATGCAATAGTTCATAAATATATACATTAATGTTTACTGAACCATCAATTCTAATAGATCTATATTTAAAGCCACACTGACTTACATTACACAGTGAACAGAATCAAATACAAGCATGCCTTGTAGCCTGGTCTTACCATACCCTCGTACTCATTTCGAGCCTTTTTATTTTAGGCTGAATTTGCAAAAAAATCTCATTCAAATAGAAGAATTTAGTGATTTTGTGATATAGTTGCGTCACATAGTATTGCAATACAATATTTTTGGGGAATATATTGTCCAAACCGGTTTTAATGTCACACAACAACTTGATGCGGGACACTGCAGGCAAAACTTTTTTTATCCCCCTTCATTTTTCAGGTTTTGGGCCAGTTTGCTCTTAAAATATAAACTTTCACCTGGAAAGAAAGAAATTACCTAAGCTTTACAATAAGATGATGATGACGATCTTTGGAGTAAGATCGAAATGTCCTACACTTCAACTACAGAGTACAGATGAAGACTGAAGAATTTTTGCCTACGATGGACAACTCCTGTACGACTGAGAACCTTCACAAACTTTACAATAAGGAGTGTAATTATTGCACTGATTCAATGTTTCTCCATAGAACTATATGGGAAACGGTAAATTCAATGACCATTTTATCGAAATGCATTTCTCTCACATTGTGGCGACAACATCTTCACTTTAGTAGCTCCTACAGACTCCAAACTTTCCAGTCTTGTAGTTAACAATATTTTCAAGGTTTGCGCTGAGGGATTATTTGAAATTCAATTTCTAGCCTGATAGACCTCTATATGAGCACCATTAGTCTAATACACCTCTATGGGGGCACCATTCGTTGCACAAAGCACATCAAGACAATGTATACTGGATTTCTTGCCATGTTGGCTGTAGAGCCTCATCAATCAGAAATATTTTGCTTCAAGTCAGTAATGTCCCATCTCTTTGTCTGATACACGATATCGTTAACATAACCCCATAGAAAGAAATCCAAGGGAGTGATCTCTAGAAATGTTTGAATGAGGAACTGACGAACATGCAGACCCCAATTTCCACAATTTCAATGTGATTACAATCTTTGCTAAACACTGATTTAAAAATGGAGCAAATCTGGTTAAAATATTAACTGCCTTTTGTAACATTTCTTTTAAATTGTAAAGAGACTTTATGGACACCCTGTATATCAACAAAATAAAACCATACATTTAAACCTGGCTCTATCCGTTATTTGGATTTCATCGCCAAAAATAAATGTGATTTTCTCCATTTTTATGCATAAAATTCCTTTTTATTTTTGGATAAAAATATGAGATGACAGAAAACATGCAATACATTTCTTTGTCATATTTATGTGGGTAATACACAGCAAAAGTTTCAAATTGATATCACTCAATTCCAATGTTTTCCCTATTCAGCTCCAGCGTCTCGCCTTAATCTGCAAGACTCTGTGATGTATTGTCCCGCTCCACTCTCCTCCAGGCGACTCTTTTACTCCACTGTAAAACGGTTTCTTCCCCTCTCTCCAAACGCGCCCCGCTGTGTCCCGGGCCGAAAACAAGAGGGGCGCACCTCAGGAGGGGGCTCGAGACAATGCACTCCACTCCATCTTTTGACTGTCCCAAGCTTTAAACAGGACTTTTACGGCCCGCCCCACAGACTGAGGACAGGTTTTCACAGCGGGCTCCGGGTCCAACCTTTTATTGTTTTTGTGGAGGTTGAACGTGACACGGGACGGGGCTGGTTTCTGCTGTCCCCTCGCAGAATAACTCCTGCTCACTCTCTCGTGCTCTGATCGCGGGACCTCACGTGTTTATGGCAGGACCCATGTGGACTGAGAGGGTACCAGGTTTTGGCAGGGTTAGTCTGTGGTCTGCCCCAAGCGATGCTATTGTTTATTTTACTCTGTAGGTTTGTGTAATTCCATCACCCATTAGATTTCGGACTCCAGGGAACAAACAAATTGCCAAATCTTCACAATAAGGAGTTTAATTATTGCACTGATTCAACGTTTCTCCATAGATTTACACAGAAAATTGTAACTTAAAGGCCACTTTCTCAAAATGCATTTTTCTTACACTCTTACAACAACTAAAAATCAATCAATCAATCAATCAAAGTTTATTTATAAAGCGCTTTTCATACAAAAATGCAACTCAAAGCGCTTTACAGATTTAAAACACATTAAAAACAGAAACATCAATTTGCACACACCTCTCCCACCCCCACATAAAAGCATGTACAATAGGATCCCCTCTAGGGCCAGGATTCCCCTGCAAAAGACATTCTTAATCTCAGTGGGACTTTCCTGGTTAAATAAAGGTGTAAAAAAAAAAAAAAAAAACACCTCTACTTTAGTAGCACCTACAGCCATCAAACTTTCCCGACTTGGACTGAACAATATTTTGAAGATTTTTTCTCAGAGGATTTTCAATATTTATGCCTAATTTATCAGGTTTGAACCCCACAAAAAAGGCAAAATTTGAAATGTCACACTTTTTTAAAACAACTAATTACTAGCTTTTTGTTTGTGTAGGTTCTCAGTCGTACAGGAGTTGTCCGTCATAGGCAAAAATGATTCAGTCTTCATCTGTACTCTGTAGTTGAAGTGTAGGACGTTTCGATCTTAGTCCAAAGATCATCATCAGCTACTAAAGACTTGAGCACACTGTGGGTATCTTAAGAGTGAACCAGAAGGAGGAGTTAACCTCTAAGTCCCTGCTCTCTTGGTGCTAAAAGTAGAACATTTAGCTTATTCATACTTAATATGGCTTAATATGCGAGGTAGCGAGCCATTACGTATGAATAGACTAGATGTTCTCCTACTTTTAGCACCAAGAGAGGAGGGACTTAGAGTTTACTCCTCCTTCGGGTTTACTCTTAAGAGACCCACAGTGTGCTCACATCGTTATTAAGCTGATGACGATCTTTGGACTAAGATCGAAACGTCCTACACTTCAACTACAGAGTACAGATGAAGACTGAAGAATTTTTGCCTATGATGATTACTAGCTTATTTTTATTTTTTTTATTTGAGCATCGGAGTTTCACAAAGTTCAGCAGATTGTAAACAAAGCTAAAGAAATAAAGAACATTCATGACGCCCAAAAAGAGTAGACGTGATGCGTATTATCAAAAAGATCTCCAAAATCCCCTCTGAACAAGTCTTTGTAACTAATATATCAACAACATAAACCCATACATTTAAACCTGGCTTTATCCAGTAGGCAATTTTAGCCATTTCTACACAAAATTATATTAATTGTGCCAATATTAAGACCTTAAATGCATTAAAAAGCATTCAATTGGATACAAACTTAAAGCAAATGATAAAAGCCTGTATTGCCTGTTGACCTGATGCCCCACTGCTCTGCTTTACATGTTCATCATTTATTTAGCGTGGAGTATGTACAGCGTGTAGCGACCGGATACGTCTCCAACATGTTAATGCTTTCACCAGAGCGATTAAGACGGCAAGAAAACGCTGCATAATAAATCCAAATACACTTTGTTATGAATTTAGAGTAAAGAACAGTTTGTATTACAACATTTTCTTTCCTTTTGTGGAGTTGTTTTTATGTAAAATGCTAAAAACAAATGCTCAAAATGTCATTAATGTCCTTTTTACATGCAAAAAAATGACTTGTTTTTGTACAGTATGCATAATTCATTCTAGATTTCAAAGTAGTCTACTAGAAGATACGTTTTTCATACTTCTATCGGCTCATGGGAACTGACGCAACGTGGCTTTTCCTTGACTTGTCGTGGGCAGAAACCAATATATCTTGTAGTTCCAAATCACCTTCAGGTCTTCCATTCAAGAGTTTCAGACATTTACACCTTGTCTTTCCGTTCCCAGAAGACTTTTTTATACTTTCATTGTGCTACATCTGTAATCGCAAAGAAATAAAATGGAGAAATGCCCTCCAATGCTAACGGACACGGACAGTTAGCAAGATGGCTACTCCGCTATACTCACTGGCTTTTTAAAACTGCTCGCTGTCTAAATCAAAATCTCAATTTAAAATGTTGAAAACGGCATGAGTTGCAATAATTTAGTTGATAGAGTTTAGTTGACTGCATGCTTTTCATAATTCGTTAGCCTCTTCAATGTCTTTTCCCTTTAGCCGTTAGCATTAGCCATCAAGCCTCGCAATTTGTGAACTACCTGGATGTTTTCAGCTGTTGTCAACCCTCGACCACATTTGTGTGATGTCAAAGCCTCGTTAGAAATCATAACTGAATGAACAGACCTTTTGAAATTTTACTTAAGATTAGAAACGGTAAAAGTGGCATCTGCGCTAAATGCTAAGTCATTTTGGCTAAGTTTTCTGCTTTTTTGTGGTTGAATACACATTCAATTCCCACTAAATCTCCTCTTATACTATGTTAAAAAGAGAAATCACTGAAATTACATAAATGTCATGGAACTACCATCACCATTCATTTAAATTGGAAGAGAACCTTCGATTACACCAAGTCCGGGAAGTTTTAAGCTAGCTCGGCGTACGCATTTGTTGGAACAGTCTCCGGCAGCTAAGGGCATTTCTATGATTTCTATGGCTAGCGATTCATCAGTATTTTCGGTTAAACACTTCCTAATATGCCTCTTTGTCCATGTGTCCTGTGGTTGTAGTGATCCCTGTTGTGAAAAAGCGAGGAACTTTGTATGACTGAGCAGTTGGTAGTTTTGGGAGTTCATTTCAATAGTATTTACATTAAAGAATTCATCCTAAAAGGCAGCGGGGTGGTTTTTGTGTCATGTCACTCATAGAAAACCATCATTGGACTGAATTAACGGTCTGTAATCTCTTGTCCTTTCTGCAGAGCCAGACAGTCTGAGGACCCAGTGACCAAAATGCCAGACGCATCGTTCCTCTCCTGCAGGTAAACCACTGCTGCTCACTCTGACGTCTTTGCTTGTGGCTTGTTTGTGCACTGTATCAATCCATGAATCAATGTTTTTTTTTCCTTTTTAACAAGTTGAAATATGTGACCTTAAAGCTGCAGTATGTAACTCTTTATGTGAAAGAGGAAAAAACCTTGATATTGGTGTGTATTTGACCCTGTGGCCCCCATGGCACCCATACGTTCCATCACAGTGATCTCTATAATGCTCTACAATGGGGCAGTTGTGTTTAGGGTTTCATGCTAGAAACTGGAATTATGTACATTTGGCCTTAATTGGAGTAATTCTGATTTGACAAGTAAAGATTCTGCCATAGAATAAGACCTTGTAAGAAAAAAACAACTTATTTTGAAGAGATTATTTTCTAGTTTTAAGTGCAATATACAGTTGTGCTCAGAGGTTAACGTCCCCTGGCAGAATGTCGGGGGATGTATCCAGTGTTGGGAAGAATACTGAATACACTGAATACTGTATGTATTTTGTAATGTATTCAGTTACTTTGCCCAATCAGTGTACTGTATTCTGAATATTTAAATACTTTCACCTTGATTTGCTTTATATTTATGTATAAATATGGTGAAAGATTAAAAATATGTAGCAACACTTTTACAGCAACTGTTGTCTCTCTCTCTCTCTCTCTTTAGTTACAACAATGACAAAAACAACTAAAAATCTAAGTCCCAAAGTCAGGTGTAAAGTATATCACCAAATACATTTCAGGATCGTGATGTCATATCCACAAGTATTATGGGATTTGCAGCAGGTTTTTCCATAATAAACTAATGGAGGTTTTATAAGGTAAAATACTGGAGTTATGGTTCATATAAAAGCATTCTGACACCACAGTGTGTTAGACATAATATTATACCAGCAGTGACTCAGCAGCTAACGGAGCTGTTCCTCGGCTCTTTTCTCCACTTTTTATCCTCCTGTCTATTGTTAGTCTATGGACAACAGATTTCCGTGGTAACAGTGAATTTTCCCGAACTCTATATATATCGTTATCGTGATATTGTCTTTTATATTGTGATATAAATTTTAGGCCATTTCACCAATCACTCATTCACTAATTTCACTAATTTTACTGCAGAAGTTCGTCAAAAACACAAAAAATAGGATCTAGAGTAGACCAGGGATCTCCAAACCAGTAGCTCGGGAGCCCCTTCCAAGTAGCTTGCCAAAAGTTTTCTACATTTCTACCGACGCTTGATGAGTCACATTTTAGATGCATTTTTGTTCTTCTGAGCAAAATATCTCCAAAAATAGCAAAGTATAAAGCAGAAACTACTGTTTTATTGAGTTGAATGATCATCTTGGCTCCTAGAGGCCGAGTTACACGTGTTTCTTTGAAGTATAAGTAGCTCGCTGCCATTTCTGTTACGCAAAAGTAGCTTGCAATAAAGTGAGGTTGCAATGGGTTGTTCTAATATCCGCCTGAAAAAACACTTGCATATTCCCCAGCAAAAAGGTATTTTTCCTCCCTGTGGTGTAGCAAATAACAACTTTGGAATATATTGCTGTGTAAAATATTTGTATGTCAGTATGTCAGTAGCTGTATCTGAAAACACAGAGCCATTATTGGGCTCTATAGGGCTCAAAGGGTTAAAATGGTATTAAAAAGCATTGAATTTGACTTTGAGCTGCCTGCATAAACCCTGAAATCACTTCCTCTCGTTCTGTCTCCAGCCTTTAAACCATGGGAAACGCCGAGAGCCAGAACGGCGACCATGCCTTCTACGGGACCGAGCGCGGCTACCTGTCCCGCAAGCACACCTCCCGCTCCCTCCGCGTCCCCCCCAGCCACAAACAACAACAACAACAACAACAACAGCAACAACACCAACACCATCGACACCACCCTCGCCACAACTCGTCCGGCAAGATGGAGCACCGCAACTCGGAGACCAGCACGCGCTCCAGCAGCACCCCGAGCATCCCGCAGTCCCTGGCCGACCACGGGCTGGAGCCGTTCAACCACAGCAACGAGCCCGCCAGCCTGCTCCCCGACTTCGGAAGCCCCATCTGGGTGGACCGCGTGGCCATGAACCTGCGGCCCATGTCCTTCCACACGGACCTGGCCCCCCCGAACGCCGCCGCCGTGGAGAAGGTGCCCAGCAAGGCCACGGTGGCGGAGGACGAGGAGGAAGCGTACGCCGCGGAGGTGAAGTATCTCCAGAAAGCCAAAGAAGCCGCCAGCTCCAAGAAGAAGCGCTCCAAGTCGGCGGACATGTGGCGCGACGACAGCCTGGAGTTCTCGCTCTCCGATCTCAGCCAGGAGCAGCTCACCGGCCACGAGGAAGAGGAAGAGGAGGACTACTCTCACTGTGACGGACGCATTATGCAAACCAGCCCCGCGGACCCGGCCGACAGAGCCAACTCCCTGGACGAGTTGTACGCCAAGAAGCCGGGCTCCAAGGGCAAACGGCGCGGGGGGGCTCAGGGCAGGGCCATGACGATGACGATGGGGGCGAAGATGACCAGAGGGGCCCGGGGGGGGGAGGAGGAGAAGATGCTGTCGCCGTCGGAGGAGGAGGGGAGCGCCTACAGTGCGTACACACTGCCTTGTCGGAGGTCCCACTGTCTGTCGGAGCGGACGAGGCAGCGGCAGGTCTCCGTGTGTGCCACCATGCAGGGCAGGAGGGCACAGACCATACAGGTACAACGCTTTGGAGTCATACTGGCCTTTCAGTAGGGGATCGTTACTAGTACTTTGACGATGGTTAGTTTGCAATGCCAGTACCTGAACAATACTTGTTTCAATTATACTAAATTATTGGTCATCTAGAACAGTGGTTCCCAACCTTTTTTGTCTCACGTACCCCTTGGGCCTTTCATTTATGCTCCGAGTACCCCCTACTTCAATGGTTTTGTTGATTAGTTAGAAAGTGAATGACAAAAACTTCAATTTATCAGGTAAAAGACAGCTAAATACTCTCAAAATCCCACTCTTTACAGCTAAATGTTTTCAAATGCCCTTTCTTTGACCATAATAATCAAAAATACAATTTGTTCCCATGTTATTTTTTATCTGAAATGACTCCAAGTACCCCCTGCAAACCTCTTGCGTACCCCCAGGGGTCCCCGTACCCCTGGTTGGGAAACACTGATCTAGAACAGGGTTTCCCAACCAGGGGAACGTGGACCCCTAGGGGTACGCCAGAGATTAGCAGAGAGTACTTGGATTCATTTCAGAAACAAATTGTATTTTTGATTATTAAAGTCAAAGAAAAGCTTATAAACCATGGAACTGTAAAGAGTGAGAGTTTCAGTGTCTTTTTTTACAGATAATTAGGAGTTTTAGTCATTCACTTTCTAACTAATCAACAAAACCTTCGACGCAGGGGGTACTCCAAGGGGTACACAAGGTTGGGAACCACTGATCTAGAACTATAAAACTGAACAATAATGGTCATTTGTTCCATTAATAGACTATATCTTTTCATCTTTTATCATTTACTTGAGCTGAAACGAGTAACTCTCTTTATCAAACTTGCCTCTAAAGGAAAATCTATTTCGGTACCGTTTTTTCCGATCAAATTAGTACCTAAAATTTCGATTCCATTTTTTTCGATACCATACTGGTATCGTTTAATGGTACCCAGCCCTAGCTTTGGGTGTCAGATGCAAATCTGAAACTTCACTACAGATAAAGTCAAGTATTATACACACACATTGGCAATTACAAAAAAAAAATCTGCCATAGAATAAGAAAAAACAACTTATTTGAAGAGATATTGAGAATTATTTTCTAACTAAGTGCAATATACAGTTGTGCTCAAAGGTTTACATACGCTGGCAGAATGTCAAGGGTAATAAACACATAAACCTTTATTTCACTCATGGTTAGTGGTTGCGTGAAGCCATTTAGTTTGTTTACACTTTTCAACTAGAACTAGCCAAATGTCCCTGATCAAAAGTTTACATATTGTGCATCTTGAAACAAACATACAGTTTGTCACAGAGTCCTGTATTTCAGCTGAAGTGAGTTTTTCTTTGCTCCTGAACAATTTTCCAGGCAGTTGTCTAAGGTCATGTAAACGTTCGATCAGGGACATTTGAGTAGTTTCTGTTTCTTTTTGATTTCAAAAGATTAAGCTCAGTTCTTTGACAATAAATGGCTTCATACAACCACTAACCATAAGTGGAAAAAATTCCAATTGGTAATCTGGACTCTAGAGGTGACCAGAGAACTGTTACGTGGCGTTTTTAGTGGATTTTTATGCAACCACCTGTCGCATTAATGAGCCAAGATGTTTGTATAGGCTCTCAGTCATCCAGGAATGTTCAAATATTGTCGACTGGATTGGATTGAGTGTAACACCAGGGTGTCTGCAGGGTCTTAAAGAATAAAAAGTTCTTAATTCAGATTAACCGGGGGGTTACAGGGGCCCAGTGATTAGCGCTCGTGCTTCACAGTAACAAGGTCCCGGGTTCGATTCCTGGGCCGGATTGGGTCTTTCTGTGAGGAGTTTACATGTTTCCTCCGGGTGCTCCGGTTTTCCCTACCACTAAAAACATGTACAATAGGTCCGAATGAATGAGAGTCAGAGTGAATGGTTGGTGGTGGTCGGAGGGGCCGATGGCGCAGAATGGCAGCCTCGCTTCCGTCACCACTGAGTCTGGCGTGGATGAATACAGGGTTTCCGCAGGGCATTAAAAAGCATTCAATGAATTGTCTCAAAAATAAGGCCTTAAATGTCATTAAAAAGCATTAAATTGAATTCAAACTGGCATTAAACCAAAAGATCTTGGAAAAATAATGACATCGCTCAACTAATTTTACAGCAAACGTTGTCAAAAATACAAAAATGAAGGTCTAGACTGGAGTTTTGGCTGAAATCATACTGTATTTCTGGTCCCAAGTTGTCCATTGTATCAAATTTTCCATTGAATATGGAAATGAATATTAAATATGTAGAATTTGTAGCATTAAAAATGTAGAGTTTGGTCATTAGAATGGCATTAAAAAGAATCTGACTTGCAGCGACCTGTATAAACCCTGGAATAATGTCTGCAGTGAAGCGCTTTGAGAAACTTGTTAGTCAGGCTTGAAAAGTGCAATACAAGTGTAAGCCATTATTATATAATAAAGTCTTAATCACAATTTAGGAGATGTGAATTTTGGTGAGAATTTAAGTTTGATTTTTAGTATTCTTCATAGATGGAAGGTGCCTCCTCAGTTTGCGTGCAGTCTTAAATGTGAGATTAACAAGTCTTAGATTCACTTATTCTGCAAACATTGCATACAGTGTCCCTGTCTCTCAAACCTTGTGAAATCATTTGGCTCTGTTTAAACCAGACGCCTGCACATATGGTGCTTTGGCTGCATTTGCATACCTTTTGTCTTTTTAATTGCACCAATTGGGCCGTATATAAACTGGTAAACAGTTCTGCTGGTCTCCGTTGCCTTCCCCATTTGCTCCCAAACAGTATTTCCTAGTGACAAGTGACAGCAGAGCTCCTTTTAACCCAAACGCTGTGTTGAAATTCCTTGTGCCTGTGTAGTCATCGCTCGTGCATCGCCCTGGCTACATCCACCTGACAAACAAACTACAAGCACACACTCATTTCGGGGGCAAACGGCTTGTAGCTCCGCTGATAGACTTGTTGTTCGTCTTGAAGGCTTGATGACCGGGGCGGGCGAGTCGTGATGGCGGGGGGGGGGGGGGTTCGGGGGCTTCGGCTTAAACTGACTCCCCGTTTGAAATGCCTGGCCTCTTTTGTGATGATAATGGCCATGGGGCGCCCGGGGAAGAGTAACAGTAAAAGTATGGTGGCCCGGTCCCTGAATAGAGCAGCGGAGCGAATGATTTGGTCACGTGATCCGACGGAGATGGCATGTTGTGTGTGTGTGTTTGTGTGTGTTTGTGCCCCCTCCTCCTTTTTGGGCCATGCGGGCAGGAGAGGGCAGACCCGGGGGTGCCATAGTCAGACTGTGGTACGGCACGCACCAGAGGAGACGCTTTGCACCGGAGGGAAGGAGTTCGAAGAAGCGCTGGGAGACGGGAGAGGTTTTGGGAAGGAAGGAAGGAAGGAAGGGAGGAAGGAAAAGAGCATGGAGTTGGATGTGTTGCCGGCGGTGGATCGGACTCCTCCCTAAACAAGGAACTACAAAAATGGCTGAGGAAAAGTGATAAAGTTGAGAGGAGGCGGGGCTAGTGCATTCTCGGCGAGATGAAGGTAATATCAGCCGGTACCCTGCAAAATGTGAGTTAAATTGGCTCAAATTCAGAATATTTGGCCCTGTTTTGAGTGATTTTGACTTCAAAAATCTGCCACACAAAATCTGGAACAAGTATTTTGGGCTTAAAATAAGAAAAAGCGTATCTATATTCATATTTTTAAGTGCAATAAGATGTATATTGTTTTAATTTAAGTGCAAAAATACTTGTAAGAGCTAAGAGGATTGTGAGGGACTCTAGCCATCCTGATAACAGCCTGTTCTCCCTGCTACCATCGGGAAGGAGATACCGGACTAAAACTGAGAGGATGAGGAGGACCTTCTATCCTGAGGCCATTAGACTGTTAAATCAAGCATAGCCCTTATGTCCCACCTCCACTTGTAGTATTATACTGTCTGTCTATATGTTGTGTATACGTCGTTGTTGTGGCAGCTGGATGGATGGTACAAAAGAAAATGTCACTGCATGTTATACTGTACGTACAGTATACAGCACTCTTTGGTCTTGTTTGGCAACTGTTGTTAGTTCAAATTGATAAGAAAAGTTAGTCACCTGCCTTTTATTGTTGAAGTGTAGGAGAACATCATATTCATAAACTAAAAGCATGTGCGATATTGTTTGACCCGAGGCCAGGACCCAACCTGGGAATGAGATTCTGATTGACCCTGTTGAATACAATGAAAGCCTCCATGAAATAAAATAATAAGTCTTTGAGTTATTTGGAGCTGTAGACAATGAGAAAAGTTCATCATTTGTTTATGCTTGTTTAGTCGGAGATGGCATTGGGCCAGGGCTTCAGAGTGAGACTAATTTGACCAGTGCCACTGCTTCCTAAGTGTTTTGTGGGGCATCACATTGATGAGTGAATGAATGACCCTCCACAATATTTGGAAAAACAAGAAATAACGTTTCCGAAGGGCCATACCGGAAACATCACTGCTGGTGTAAGTAATAAAGTAAACTCTTGGGAGCTGTACTGAGTTCTACGGATTTTATGTTTGTTTTTCTGATCTATTTTTGATCCGGCACACTCTTTAAGAGTCGGATATGCGTGTCTTTAGTCTTCACACTGCACAATATTTGCACTGCTGTTGTTTAATGCACTTGGCAAAAACTGTCTTTTAATTCGATGAGAACGATGAGGAAAAGTTACAGAAGTTTCTGTCAATGCAGCCAATGATTAACGCCCGGAGTTTCCCTGTTCATACAACTGGAATAACATAATAAATTCATTAGAAAACATGAGTTCAGACACTGACGAAACCTTTACAGCCCGTAGTGTTCTCTGGAGTCTCTCAGAGAAGAGAGAGAGAGCAAGAGAGAAGGAAGCAGATGAGGTATTTGAGCCGGAGAGCGGCTGCAGGGGCTGAGCAGAGAAAGTCTGGTTCTGGGGGGCGTTGGGGGGCCATTAACTGTTAAATGATTGCGTCTCATGTAGAATTAGACATATTTCTACAATTGTCTTTGGTGTGGATCCGAGAGTGGGGGGTTTGACCTACTGCTAAAAGGTTATGGAGTTTGCCTAAATAATTCCCTTGAATGCACTAATGCGACCAGTCAGACGCTTATTATACAGAGCTAAATGTAGCTGTCATTACAATATTATTTTTATCAATCCAATCAAAGTTTATTTCTAGAGCACTTTACAACTAGACTTGGCAGACCAAAGTGCTTTACATACAAATAAAAAAAACATGAGAGAACATATCAGGCGAGGCAATTTATTTGTATAGCACTTCAAACAACTGGGGCAGTAAAGAGTAGACAAGCCTGTGTATTAATGGGGCATTTGGCAACGACGTAGAGATTTAGATAAATGTAGAGGGGGAAAAGAAGTTCAAACAAGGGACATGATCAATAGTCAAACTGAGTTTTTAAAGGATAAATTAAAGAGATGTGTTTTTCTGTGGGATTTGAACTAGTCAGTGGAGGACTGGTTATGGGCTGGAAGACTGTTCCATACTTTTGGTGCAGCAACAGAGGGTTAGGGTTAGCAGGACCTGATCTATTAAGAACAGATGCAGCCTTAATGGTAATGCAGGCCTACATATTTGTATTAAGTTAGTTGGCAAATAAAAATATGTAAAACGTTATAGAAGATGAATTGAAATAACAGAGGATGGGAAATATTGTTGAAGTATTTCTTTTGAACAGTGTTTTTAGGAAGCCATTTCTAAATCACAACATCCACTTTGACAGATTACCGTTGTTCTTGATCGGTTCCATGTGACACTGGAAGTATTTTAACTGCCCCCTTTGCTTTTAATGTAAACAATGATTATATTAGGTTTATCTGGTAATTTTAACCTCTTAAGCCCTAATCTGTTTTTTTCCGAATTTGGTATACTATTCTCTGGAAGGGTTT
>OMNZ01097595.1:0-16245 GCA_900303255.1 Lesueurigobius sanzi | reverse complement strand
TCTAACACACGCTATCTCAGTGATCTCAACTAAAGAGAACTAAAGAGAAAATATTATTAACACACTATTTTATATATAGAGTTATTAAACAATATAGTTACCAGGTTTATTATGATAAATCCTTGGATACTTATTTATAGTAGTACATTGTATTTTTAAAACTTAACTTTTGTACCACCATGAGCCACAGTATGTTGGTGAACTTAAATAAAGCAGTTTCTGTTTTTGATACACTTTATCAAAAGCATAATCATTCCTTGCTTTTCCTACAACACACAGACAAGTCAGGCATCCATAAGAGAATCCATAAAGAATCAAATCAATAAGCAAAGTTATTTATGGCATTGATATCAATAAAATCTTATCAATTCCCATCCCTAATCATTAGCCTCTTCTATTTTCTGACAATTGCTCCAACAGATGTTCTTTTTTCACCAGGCTGCTTGGCAATTGCCCCGTAGCCCTTTCCAGCTTTGTGAAGGTCTACAATTCTGTCTCTGGTGTCTTTTGACAGCTCTTTGGTCTTGCCCATGTTGGTAGTTAGACTTTTAACTGTGCACAGGTGTCTTTATGAAAGCTAAGAACCTCAAACAGGTGCTACTAAATTGGAATCATGAGCAGAGTGTAGTTGGACTATTTAAAAGCAGAATAACAGGTCTTTGAGGGTCAGAAATCTGGCTGCTAAGCAAGGGATCAAATACTTTTTTGACACAGTAATATACAAAAATATTTACCTAAAAATAAATCATACGATTAATATGATTTCCGTATGTGTTTTTTTTTAATTCTGTCTCACAGGGGAATTGCACCAACAATGAAAATGTTAGACCCCTCCATGCTCCATGATTTCTAAGTAGGAGATCTTGCAAAATCACAGGGGGATCAAATACTTATTGGCCTCACTGTATATACTGTATATACACAGTATATCCATCCATTCCATTTTCCAGGGCTGGGTCGGGGAGGCTATATTACAGGTTACAACAGCGTTCCCACGTGAGAAACAAGACACTTCAAAAGTTGTTTTACCTAAAAATGACTACATAAGATCTAAATTACTGGCACTTCTTGAGTTTCAGAATCATTAGCTTTTGTCCTCAGGAGATTTGTGGAGATAAACAGCAGACTGACCATTCTCTTTGAGCTTGTGCTAATACTAATAAGGCTGTCCTTCTGATGTTCCTGCATCGATCACTGACAAGTACATCGTAATTGGCCCTGTTCCCTTCAGAAAGACAGATGACTGATCAGTGTTTAGGCTTCTCACAAATTTATGACACGTTTTGGAAGGATGTGAGGAATACATTACCAGACAAAACACTTTTAACTTGATAGTGTTTTCCTTGTTTGCTTTCCCATACTGTATCACCTTACAGACGCATCTCGTTGGTAACATAAGTTATCATGCCTGATGGTTGCGTATGATGGCCCCCGGTAAAAACATGACACAACTGGAATCAAAACACAGCCCGTGCCCTTAAAACAATATCGTTCATTCATTCACAGGGCCAGATTGCATATCAAGCTTGTCTGTTGCCAAAACATAAAGTGTCTCAATCTATTCCAAGATTAAAGTCACAGATTGCAATGCAATCCATCTGGCACCGCACATGAAGTTACCCTCTTAATACCTGTTTTACGCACTTTAGCTTCAGGCCTAGTGGCTGACACTGAAGTGCACTTGTACGGTTTCCAAGTATTGCAAATTACGTCATTTAATCTAAGAATATCAATAAATGAAACACATTAATATTGAATAGTTTATGTCCTCATAAGATGACCTTTCTCCATCACAAGAACAAGGGAAGACGTCTTTCTCAAGGTCAAGTGCTCCAACACCACTGACATCAGGAGCGGGCGACATTCAAATCACCAAGTATTGATCAAAGCGCAGAGAATGCATGGTAGACTATAAAATCAGACCCACTTAGCTTTAATAGCTAACATTAAAGTAATTATGCAGCCAAAATGAGGCTGTATAACTATAAGCTTATTAATCCCCTTCGTAATTTTCTTGTATCTACGTTATTTCAGCAATGAATCAGATTTGTGGCAGTTCTCAGCTGCTTCAGGTGAGATTGCAGTAATTTGTCGGGTGATCCTCCCATCTCGTTTCACAACTTTTGACCCCATAGGTAAAGTCTGCTGCAAGAATGACATAATGCTCCTGAGGTATTATATGTGATTGTCAATATTCTTGTATTTACTAATAGCATATGCTAATGCACTGGTTGGATCATTGGACCAGGTCAAGGACAGGGACAGTGTTTTACTAGGCATGTTTGTCCTTTAACATAACAGGGCCAGTGCATTCTGGTTATTGGTGCTATTTCACTTGAATTTGATACAATTTTATTCATTTAACATGTAAATACAATCACAAATTTTGCACAAACCAAGATGACTTTCATGCAATTAAATGTGCATAGCAGGGAGACAATATGCAACAGTTTGATATTATTTATGAATATGGACACATTCAATATACAATTCATAATTATATTTACCAGTATAAAAGGAAACATACCACTTATAATCTTAATACTCCCAAGAATTTCAGATCAAGTATGCACACTAGAAAGAGAGGGAAAGTGAGCTTTCTCAGAAAACTTATGTCATCAAACTCTTTCATTATCTCATGCTGCCACCCCAGAGATCAGCACTGCCTCAGATATATGGGGTTATAATTGTTTTTATTGGTTTATTGTGCGAGCGAGGGGATCCTTTGATGTATTTAAGGGACCAACCTAATGAATGTTTGAATGCAAAAACAATCTATCTGGGGAGCCGTTCTCAAAGGGGCACTGATGATAATCATTATTGGGGGTTGGGTATATGCATATAGCAGTGTTTGGCGCAACAATGCATTCTTCAGCGGCAGTAGGCTTGTACCAGCAGCGACTTAATCAAGCACAGTTGGTCAAAGGGCAGAGGATATGTAGAGAGAAACGGTGTGTAATCGAGTGGAAGCGTCTCGTACAACGTGGAGACGTGTCAGGCGCAGAGTTATGGGAGCATTCGGGGACGGGCGGGGTGTGGCGAGGTGTGGGGGTCACAAGTAGGTGCTTTTGACCCCGCTGTGACCGCGCCGTGAGCCCCGACACACACTCCGTCCAATGGCTGCCACCCGTTAATCATCTCCGCTGCTCGAAGGCCTCGTTTGAACTCCCTGGAAAATTGAGTGGCAACTTTCTGTATTCACTGGTCTATTTATGGATCTGTTTTTCTTTCTGGCGTCGAATGTGTTGAATGGAGTGAGAAGTGTTTGCTGGTGCTTGTGGGGGGGATCTGGTTACCTCTGGCGTTTTCCCACAAAAGTGATCAGAGCCGTGAAAGTTGAGAGCGTGTCGCTTGCAGCAGTTTTACTTGCGTTTCAAGTTTAACCTTTTATTAAACTGTCCATTGTGCTTTGGGTCTGCCCACTGACTCCTGGAGCTCCATTCTCATGCCCATCAGGTCAGAAGGGTTAACAGTCAAAGGGAGGCAGGAGGGAGGAGGGGTAACACTATCTCATCTCGGCCCCTTCTCTTGCTCTAAAGCTCATGCGACACATTGGCAAAAAGGGAGCAAAGTATATACTACAACTATTTGATGAGCAGCGGGGCAATAAATTCATTAATCATCATTATATGCCTCATCAAACTCTTTGCCACCCTCTCCATGGGAGTTACACAAATTAGCTAGTGAAAATAGCAGTAATTTTAGAGGAGCTAGGTAAGTGCTTTTTGATTGCTTTCTTGAACAATGCTTCCCCTGACAAGCTAATAAATCAGATCTTTCTATGCTTAAAGTGCAGCTACTGTGAACCCAGCCCAAGCACGCTAACAAAAGCGGGGTGTCTGTCTGTGTGGGACAAGAGCTTTTACCACCACCAAAGCTCTTTCACACATTTGTTTTGGATTCCTCTTCTTTATTCGGCCACAAAGAGGCCCGGGACAAAGCTTTTGATAACTGAATGAACTGCTGTTATGTCTCCAGATGCAAGCAGGGATTTTCTCATATTGGATCAAACCCGCCTCATGTTTAACTTGAAATAGAAAGAGCTGAGCCAATAGTGACCATATGGTGCACAATTCAATTAGTTCTTTTTTCCCTTTTTTCAAATTCTTTTGTCTGGTTAGCTTGTGTGTTATGCTTGTAAAGACAGAGTCATGGCCTGTAAAGTCTGAAAGAGGGCCCAAATCTTGGCAGGTTATGCGTACCTACTGCAGCGATCATATCCTTCCATCCAGATGGCCATTCCATGCAAGACCAACAAATCATTCATCAGGCTGGAAATGAGTGCTTTATTGAAAACAAGGTCAATAGATGATTTGAGCCTGGTTTGTGGCTGGCCTTGTTAGCTGCTCCCAGCATTAGCGGGCGCTAAGTAAGTGTGTTATGGGAGGTCTCCTGCGAAAAGGGCTGCAGTTGGAGCGTATTGCAAAGGGGGAAGCAGTTAGAGGTGGTCTTTATCTGTTTAAAGCCCCTCTCTGATGAGATTACCTATTTGAGTTGGCTGTAAACCACTCTGTTAATCAGGCTACCACAGCCAACACACTCCCACTGGCACTCTGCCATTGCTCACATTTTTGGAAAGGGTTGAAGAAAAGAACACCATTCTTCATGCATCCAAAATATCTAGGGCATTAAAGGGTAGGATGCAACATATAAAGAAAATGCTTGTTTGGCTTTTTTTTGGGTTGTTTCTAAACAATTAACAATTAAATGTTATGTTAAATAAGACTGTAAACAATCTTGTCAACAATTCCCAAAATATTGCATCTAACGTTGAAGAAATACATTGGGAAAGTTTGGAAATTCAGCTTGTTTAATAACAGCACAACTATTTATGATTATTGTATTTGCTGTATTTGATCATCAGAAAAGAAAACCTTACCAAAGGATCAAAACCGAGTACAAGGAAGTCGAGGCTATTTAAAGTTTCTCCATGTCCCGTATGCAGACCCTGGGCCAGACTTTGGCCTCTTCTCAAGTAACTCAAGTTATGTAATTCCATCGACGTGCTGCTGGACGAGTGTGAGTTGCATCACCAGCAGGTACTGCCACACACTGGGCAGTTTCCTGTGTGTGGAACAGAAGGCTGCTTTCGGATCACAGCACTCTAAAAGTGCCCAGAAGTGTCCGCGTCTCCTCAACCCCCTTCTCATTAACGTTCCCTCCACACACCACTGAACCCAGTGCTACTTAAAAACACATTGAATGAGGCGGAGAGAAAGAGAAGGCCTGATTATCTCCAACTTGGGAACTGATCCAATTAAGTAAGTGCCCATTTGCATCCATCACACAGGCCCAAACTAGGAAGAAATGTGAAAAAAACCAAAACAGGAGAAAGAAGGTCCATTTGTTGTCCAAGGTGGAAGGGGGTAGGGTAAAGTGTCCCAGGTGAACGCTGGGTAATGGTAATGTTACAGCCGCAGTGTGTTGGTGTGTGTGTGCGTGTGAGCTGAGGCATTATAGTGGTCATTAGGACAGATATCGGTGTGGTAATGTGGAGCAGATGTTGTGAAGAAAAGGATCATTTAAAAGGGGCAAATGTAAATAAACATTGGTGGCGGCTGGGAGCCCCTCCCTCTCTCCTGGACCCTCTGAAGTCCCAGAAAGAAAACAGTTCATCAATCTTCATCACGGCTAATAATCATGTTCTATTAGAGGGCTTATCGCATGAAAACTGTCAGTTCTAAAACTCGAACAAATGAATGATTTGATCTGTATTTTGTAAATGCTGCAAACATTGCGGTATCAACACACTTTTTCTGTTAATTTATTTTTATTATGCCAAAAAGCATACATTATTGCATAGCTGTCACACTGAATGAGTCAAAATGGGTAGATTTTTGCCGATGTACTCACACATAGGCCTTGCTCGCTTATCACATACCATTGTGTCATTCAATACCTTCTCGCATTAGATCATCCAGACTTCATCTTACGTTTCAGGCGCCTTTGTCATCCTATATGTATTCAGGAAATGTATGCTGCTTGCTTACCTTGGGGCATCAGAACGGGGAGGAGCCAGACGGGACAGTGTCAGAGAGCATGCAGGAAGAAGAAGAAGCCACCGGCAGTGTCCCCGCCTCCTGCATGCGTGCACACACTCGCGGCTCTGTGTGGCGCGGCTCCGTCCCATGAGCGCTCGCATGTTGGTGTGCACGTGGCCTCTCCCGGGGCAGGGCAGAGACCCCCAGTGTGAGCACCAGCATAAGCCCTTACATGGCCACTGAACACAGGCCCTTTGCAGTCACGGGGTCAGGAGCTCACGCCACACTTCTGTCAGAGCAGACTGGTCAATGAGCTGCTTATTTCAACGGGCCGAGGAGGAGCGCTGACTGATGCACTGTACTTTCTGACGCCTTCCAACGCAAAGTAACGAAATCTGTTTACATAATCAGTTTTAAGAAAAGTGTGCGTACATTTTTATGTTAATGTATTCACGTTTACGTCAAATTTGTATTGACTTTTGGTAGTTATAGTGGAAATGACCATTTGAAATAGCAGTTAGTAAAGTTAGATATCTTTTCACACATTTATAATAAAAATAAAAAAATCACTCATATATATATATAAGATCAGTGGATACATGCAATATTTAGGTTCTTTGACTTGGAAGTCCAACTGTCTACCCGCACTGGCCGGGCTCCACTCCATAACTCCAGCACGCTTTTCCCTCCACTCTTTCATACAAATGTTTTATTTATGTTGGGGGGACGTCACTTAAAACATCTCACAGCTGAAAATTACATGTGTAATCTCTCCCAGAGGAGCTCTAAGGAGAAATAGAAAAACATTCAGTCAAGTGCAAAAAAACAGTGCTAAATCACTCCGTGCCACCTTATCTGGGCTGTGTTACGATCTGTTCTGGAGGGCCATACAAGTCCACGTTCCCCTTGACACTGCAGGGCAGCCAAAGACCGCAGACTCATGATACTCTTAGCTTTTTCTTTTTTTTTTTTTTTTTTAGAAAGAGCTCACTGGTTTGATGAGTTGAGAAGAACAATTTTGACCTGTGCTATCGATTTTGCAGAGAATTCTTAATTATCTTGTGCAAAACATTTTAAACAATGTCAACAAAAACATCACAGCTGCAAAATGAGAAATGTCCAGAATTCGAGTTGGCAATTAATACATTTGAAGTTTTAGATGAATCCTTGTGTTCTGTCTTCTGTGGCTCACTTGCTTTATAAGTTTAGTTATTTCATCTTTTTTTTTTTTTTTTTAACCAGGAAAGTCCCACTAAGAATCTCTTGCTTCAGGGAAGACCAGGCCCCATGAGCGGATCCTAATGTACATATATTTAGTGGTAGTAGCAGGGGACAGAGCACAGGGTTGAACCAACTCCACACAGAAAGGCTCCCGCCCCAACCTGGGTCTCAAACCCGGGACCATATTGCCACCAGAGGCACCAGCGCTAACCACTGCGCCACCGTGCCATTTAGCCTTTTGTGTGGCGTGGTGTTGATGGATGAGAATAACTATAATTAGGCCGACATTCTGTTGGGCAATGCACTTGAGGAGGTATTGACAAGGACTCATTTCAGCTGCACCACTGACTTGCACACATGATGAGGCTGGTTTGTAATGCTCCATGTCTGTAGTCCAACAAACAGGAGGTGAAATAGATTTGGTGTTTTATGACTCTTCTGACAAAAAAAAAACAAAACAAAAAAAAGGCCGCATTTTAAATTGTAGCCTGCATCATTTTTTTCCTTTACTTTTCTACTTGTTCATTTATATATAAAAATAAATAAATGTGTTTTTGTTTCATTTGCCTAATTATAATCCCAATTAAAATGATTACTCCTTTTCAAAATTTGATATAAATAATTTTCCAAGTTGTATCAAACGTCTAACGTTGTTGGTGGCGCAGATTGAGGTAATAAAAATCATCCTGGTCCTTTATTCTCTGCTGCTTCTCTTTTCGAATTTGTCTTTATTATTTTTTTTCCCTGTTAGTTTACTTGAGAAATCCCAACCACAGTGCACCGTTCAAAGATATGGGCAGAAATAAAGAGGAATTTGGAGTCATGAATTGATAATAATAATAACTATTATTATTATTATTATTATTATTATTATTATTATTATTATTATTATTATTATTAATTGCTAAAACATAGGCCTAAAATAGGATTGTCAGGCATGAGAAAAACACCTGGCTGGAAAACAAACGTCACCCCGTTGTAGATTTACGTCTTGTTTTTTCTCTGTGTGTGAACATTTCAAGTCAAACTCTCTCAGGACGCAGTTCACGGAACAGAGGAACACCCCGGGGACGCACAAAAGAAAAACATAATTATGCTATTTAGACGCCTGATGTGTCACAATCAGTGGCAGGTTCTGGGGTTGTATACACGCAAACACACGCGCACGCACACACACACACACACACGCGCGCGCGCACACACCACGTCGTGTCACGGTGAACTCAAGCGCGCACAGGCCCGGGTAGAGGACATTAAGGCTTAGGGAATTATTGCAAACCTCATGGGACGCTTCAAGCTGTAAAGGGGAAAGCACACTATAGAGATTAATGGCGCCCATAAACAACTGCGCGCGCTCCCACTTCACTCGGGGTCAACAACGACTGCCACACAAACATATCAATAATATACTTAATCAGTACGGTAGCCTACGCCTTTCTTTTGGGTGTTCAATTTGAGGGGGGGAAAGAAAAAAAATAAAAAAAAAAAAAAAAAAAAAATGCCGAGGCCTTTTAGACGAGGCCTGTGTTCTTTAGAAAAAAAAATTAAAAAAAATAAATTAATAATACTAAATTAATAATAATAAAAAATAATAATAATAACATTTAGACATTTTACTTTTAAATAGGCGATGTTTAGCTCGATGTCTTCTTTTTTATCCACTTGTCCAAATTGCCATAATCCTCCTAATAACTGTGATCATTGTCTGTGCCCCACTGGCTCCGGCTCTTTTCATTTCTTTCATTTCTTTTCTTTCTTTTTTTTTTTTTTTTTTCTTTCCCAGACAGGCCATTTGATCAGGCGTGGGTTTCCATGACGGATTAACGAGAGCGAGGCCCCCTGAAATACTAGGAGCAAGTCTGACACCTACCTGCAGAAGTTGGAAGAGTTTTTTGAAAGTGCCTCGCTACCGGTTACGCACACACACACACACACACACACACACACACACACACACACACACACACACACACACACAGCACGAGACACACACACACACACACACACACAAGCACGAGACACGGACCTATTCCCTTTGCATTTCCCCCTGAACGTTTTATGCGCCATTTGAGTAACGCCTCCATTAATGGCATATAATAGAACAGCGCGGGGTGTTTTAAATGCATGGTCGCATCCCTTTTAACTGTTCTGCCACGCCTTTGAAAATAGTAATGAGCTCCAAATTTGGCATAAAATCGAGCTCATTACTGGGGTTCAGCACCTGATTGCGCTGCGTAAAACCTAATTGGGTTAAATGCTGGGAGTTGTTATGATATCAATATCCGCTTTTTTTTGCCATGTGCTCCAGTGAAAACGGAGAGGCCTGCGAGGCTTTGCACAGGAAGGGAAATAAACGTGAGATAAGCCTCTAAAAATAAACACCTTTGACATTTTTTCACTATCAAAATCAGGGGAGAAGAAAAAAGCAAATTTACCCTATATCCATGTTGTTATCGGCTGCCTGCGTAAAGTTCTCCGCGGCTTTTACGCATATTGTTGCAGCGTGTGCCTTGTTTCAATCAAGTGGCCTGGAAGTATCACACACTCACGCACACACACACGTCACCAAATCCAAAACAATCGATGCACAAATATTTTCATTTTCCATAATTTACTTCAAAGATAGTGTGTTCATTTTAAATACAAAAAATGCTACATTAAATATACATGTTAGTCTTTATTACAAATAGACTCCAGGGTGGCTGCAGCGATTAAGACCGTTCTTTGTTATCGTTGTTTCGTTGAATTAACCATTCAGAAACTAAGGGTTTTCCTGAAGCATTGGACTCTTTGTTGTTGCTGTTGTTGTGGATTGGTTCTGTTATGGTTTTACGCAGCCGCATTGATAATAAATAAAAGTTCTTAGCTTGTGTAAAATAGCAGGTATTAAATATTTGACATACCTTTCTTTAGTTCATAAGGGGAGTCTTTACAAAGATCTACCTGCGTTTGGCTCCTGACTTTGTGGCTTTCTCTTACGAGCGCCTCGGCTCTATTTAACACAGTCTGGCTTATTCCATTGAAATGCGCCGTTGAGCCCGTGCCCACAGAGCCGTGATTACTGTGCAAGTGTCCGAAAGTGCCCCCATAGTTCGTGTAGCCGGGGTAGAAGGGAGTTGTGTAATACAGAGGCCTGGACAGCACCGTGCTGTTCGGGAGCGCGCACTGGGGACTGGACCGAGACGGGGACGCGCTCGAGCCCATCACCGAGGTCTGGGCCGATGACGCGTCGCCGCCGCCGCTGCCACTCTTGCTGCACCTGTCTGAGGAGGTGGCGATCTCCGCTAGGGACCACAGTTTTGGTTTGGGGGCCGAGGGGGGCGAGTGGATAACAGAGGTCACGTTGCTTGTCACTGAGCCGGGCGCGTGGCTTAGGTCTGAGGGCTTGTCTTGGAGCGCGAGGTTCGCCCTGGAGACGGCAGATGGAGACGAAGTGGTGGGTCTGGCGGAGTCTGGCTGCGACTCTGCGGGGTTAGTCCGCTCCTCGGGGTCTTTTAGTTCCGAGTCGCTGAGGAGAGGGTCCGTGTCTTTCCCCTGGGCCTCATCTTTGAACCGGTCGCAGCCCAAGTCCACGGGGTCCAGGAGTTTATGATCTGAAAAAAAAAAAAAAAACAGAAATAAATGAGGGCCCAGAGAAATATTTTCTGGCTAATGTTTGTCACAGATAAATGAATATAAAACATATACTGGGAGAAACACAAGAAATACTAAAGAAATGCTTAACACAAACGGGGGAAACAACAAGCCACACTTCTAAACCATCATTAATTACGCATGCATTTTCTAGTTGATATATTTTCCACCGTGAGAGTAATTGCTTTGATAAATCCAAGGCAGGCGTTACAGCACTAATCTGTAATAATAGGAGTGTGATTTTTAAAGACGCACAGTGCACCAGCTGCAGGCTTATTATACACTTAAAGATAAATTGACTGCTAAACACATGCGTCACCAGCAATTCTAACCCCACTGAAGGCAAACGAGGGGAGTTCAAGGTGATTATTATTTAAAGCAATTGTCCCATTATAAATAATATACCACCATTAACCAGCAATCAATTTTGCAGCCTGAGTAAAAACGACTGCGATGAAAAATTTATGATTTTTTTCCCCCCACTTTTTGTTACCCCAGCACTAAAGGAGCAGCACCGACCTGCTTCTGTGTCCGTGGAGTCCCCCTTGTCAATGGGCTTGCTGGGCTCGTCATCGTCGTTTTTCTCCAAATCAATATTCTCGTCCTCCTCCTCGTCCTCGCTGCGGTTCCGCGGCGTCCACGTCATCTTGTTCTCCTTCTTGAGCCTCCTCCTGGCGTTGGCGAACCAGGTGGACACTTGTGTGAGAGTCATCTTGGTGATAATGGCCAGCATGATCTTCTCCCCTTTAGTGGGATAAGGGTTCTTCCGGTGTTCACCGAGCCAGGCTTTCAGCGTGGCCGTTGCGTCCCGTGTCGCGTTCTTTCGGTAGGCCGGGTCACCGTATGGGTAGGTGCCTAGTGGCGCGGCGTACGGGTGATATCCGATGGAACCAGCCATGCCCGTGGTGTGGTCGTACGGAGAGCTCTGTTTCACCAAGACAAGACATTTGTTAATACATCAAAATGACATCATACAATTGTAATATCTACAACAGAAATACCTGAAACTAAACTAGATCCAAAGTTAGAACTATAAACATCAATGCGCGCGCGTACATGTACGCGCTCACTGCAAAAGCTGCTCAAGTTGCAACAGGAAATGCCATGGGTTTGTTTGCATTAATCTAAACGTTATTGTTTATATCATGTTTATTATACTTTTAAACACAGATAGTTTTCCTTATTACATTTTGTTTTTCTGGGTAAATCATTTATTTGCGCTTTGTCACTGTCTGCGCGTCTCTTTGCTCCTTTCTGTAATGTCTTATATTTCTATAACTGGGCCCATACATTCTTCAATTCAACTCTGACAAAATCTACTGGTTTGATCATTTTAAATTAACAGCAAACTATTTTACTTTATGCAATTTATTTGACCAGAGGATCATATTTAAGTGCGATAGAATACGCAGTGTGTGCTGACAATTCACTGGACGTCGATCTCCCTTAAACTCTGCTACACTGTTCTTGTAATAATCTAAATTAGTTTTAACCACATGTTACGGCCTGCCTAATGTTATACTTGCACTTTTGCACACGCTGACTTCCTAATCGCTTACCCCTGGTGCACAGCATGCGCTTGAGGCTGATACGACTTAATAAACTGGCGTTTACTGCCTGCTGGATGGAATAATCACCTTGAGTTTACTCACCACATACGAGGTGAATGTGGCGGCGGCGGCAGCTGCGTCCGCATTGTACGGCAAATGGGAATTGTACCCCGGTGAGGCGCTGGTGAACGCGGTAGATCCGGCATAAGGTGCAAAAGCAGATCCCGACGACGATCTCCCGAGCTCCTCTGTCCTGGGTCCCGATATGACACTGGTGCTGTACGCAGGGCAGGAGTACAGGGCTAGGGACGCGGATGGCTGGTACAAGTAGCCCTGAGGATAAGCCATGCTTGGAGCCCAAAGATTGGAAGTGACTAAACTTGCGCACTATCCTTTATTTTCTCATGTGGGTGCGCAGACCCGCCGCCTGTCCCCTCAGAATGACAAAAGTGCTCAAAACAGAGAAAAGTAGAGGCTTGAACGTTAGAGGTGCCGCTCGCTGCCACTTTCCGTCGGGTGTAGAGTGTGGCTTTGTCGCTCCTTGTGTGAGTTACGCCGCCGCGCTCATGCCTGCGCACTAGGTATTTTACCCGTCGGACAAGGGCTTTGCTTGGGAAAATGTCCTGCCAAGATGCTAAGTTGGAAATTGAGGATCCTGACGCCTACTACGCTGTACAGTACGCTCCTCCTCTTGGGGTGTAGTCAGCCTTGTGCAGCGCCAAGCTCTCTTTACCCTCTCTCTTTCCTCCCTCTTACCCTCCCTCTGTCCCTCTAGCTCTCTCTCTTGCGTTAACTAACAATCTCCCCTTACTCTGTTTCTCCATTTTTCCTGCTTAACAAGCTTCCTCACTGCAGTGAGTCTTAAGTGCGCGCCTGGCAGCCCCCCTTTTTCTTTTTGGATAGCGGCACCAAGCGCTTCTGTCAACTCCAAACTTTTCTTCTCATGCAACTTATTTCTTCGTTGGGCTGCAAACTGAAGGGGTAACGTCCATATTCGATCAACAACTATTCGTATGCATAGTGGCAAGATATTGCGTCCGAGGAGAGCCGAGCAGAATTTCCAAAAAGACGCACCGGGGCTGCGCAATTGTCTTGCTGATGTATTCGTGAGTAATATCATTTTTAAAGTGTTAACAGACTTCGGTAAAACGGTTGTGTTGGCGCAGGTCGACTTTGATGCATGAGTTCAATACATTGGTAAGACAAGAAAAACAGTAAAAACTGCTGTGGCTTTGTTTAGCTTTCTGTCCATGTCTTAGACATTCCTTTGAGTAGAACAATCCAGTTAATAAAGAATATTAAAGCGGAAAGACATGGAAAGCCTGAAGCTCGAACAGATTAGTGACAGGATAACTGCTAAATCCAGGCACTCTCTTCAAATAATCGCATTAGATCACCGCAGATAAGCATTTCACTGATCAAATATTAATTAGATAGATTTATTTATGACGCTTTCCACCCCATTATTATTATTATTATTATTATTATTATTATTATTATTATTATTATTATTATTATTATTATTATTATTATTATTATTATTATTATTATTATTATTATTATTATTAAATCGGCGAAGATTATGTTTATTATTTAGAGAGCCAAAAAAAAAAAGTCTGAGTTGAGCCGAAAGGGATCGCTGTAGGCGCTGCTAAACACTGTGTGCACAAGTCACGTGCTTTATACGCTCTGAAAACCTCCAGAGAGCGGCGGGTGATGACGCTGATGAAGCGGGGATTAAAGTGCGCCCGAGACGAGTAAAGCATAGGACCGGCTCCGGGACAGAGGGGTGAATGAATGCAATGACAGTGCGACGCAGAGAGTGTGATCTCATCCTGGAGACTTCTTCTGTAACTTGTCCCTCGGCCTGAGATAAACCAGCAGCAGCTACATTAGAGACTGACCAGCAGCATCGTCACAGGCTGAAAGGTTGTCCTAATGTGTACACCACAGTCCTATATTAACGTGCCTTATTGTTTCATTTTCCAATATATTGCGTTGTTGTTTTGTGTGCGTTGTTTATGGCTGAATAAAGAAAAAAACCTGACAAACCTGCGACCTCTGTGGTGTGTGTTACTTTCTATGGCCGGGTTTGTGCAGCAGGGGGAGGACACGGACACTGCTCTCACTTAACAGCAGCTCGGTGACTTGTCTGGACTATTCATCTGAGCGTCTGGAGAGATGGCAATGCTTTATTCTCCCGTAGAGGCTAAACACTCGTTGATTTTTTTTGTATTTTTTTCCCCCCCTCTCCTCCGCACATATTTCAGAAGCCTTAAACGGGGGGAACGCCAATGACAGATGATGCAGCTAAAATGCCTGAGGGAGAGCGTAATCTAAATTGGATATAGAGGCTATTATTACACAACATTATGCGCCGTGGCAGGCTAATTGCGTGGCTGCCTGAGTTAAAACACTTCGTTAATGTCGAGTGGTGGACAGGTTTCGCGGAGCGCACAAGGTCAGCCGCACTACCACCGCGGATCCCAAAGCGTTTACGCGAAATGCTTCAAGTATTCATAGTTTTTTTTTTTTTTTTTTTCTTTTTTAACCATTCGCAATCTGTGTCCTATAAACCGATTACTTGACACCATTTTTTCTTTGATGTATTAGCTGAGGGCTTTTGCCACTCGGAAGCCAATTGAAATTCAAAACAGTTTTCAGCTCCAAATGCTTTGGGGAGATCTGACGCAAATAATGGATGTAATTTATTTTTGACCTTGCATTTTTCTTTTTAGTGGAGTGGGGTGGGGGAGTATTAATTAAACATAATATGAAGTATGGTTAAATACAGCATCTGGAGACATGGGAATCCATTATATTCTTGTTCCAAACAATAATGACTAAAGAAGCCTTTTTAATCTACGTTTAGAGGCGCGCACAGGCATCAATTCTTGTCAGATAAGACTTTGATTAACAATATATAAAATACATGTATATATATTTGTGTGTGTGTGTTTAAAAGTTTTTATTTTTTTACTTTTTTTTTATGGCAAAGCATAACACACACACACACACACACACACACACACACACACACACACACACCAGCTCGATTCATCTTCATTGGGGCCAAATGAGACAACAACAAAAAAAGATAGATTTGTTTCTTGACTGTCAGGGTCAAACTCTAGATGCAGATGTAAAATGTGCATATACATGTAAGTATAATATGCATATTTTAAATCTGCATCTATAGCTTTACCCTACTACCATCAAGAAACAAATCTATCTTTTTCTGTTGTTGTCTTATTCGGCCCCAATGAAGACGTATCGAGCTGGTGTGTGTGTGTGTGTGTGTTATGCTTCGCCATTATGGGCTACCACTGCCTCCCTCGTTCGCTTTCCACCCCAGCTCCCCAAGATCCCCTCTAGGCTGAATGGCAGGCCTCTAGATTGGCTAAGTGATGAAATGATGACCCTATTATGGGAAGCGATTTCAAAATAAGAGGTATCATACAAAGATTGCTCCCTTTCTCTCTCTCTCTCTCTCTCTCTCTCTCTCTCTCTCTCTCTCTCTCTCTCCCTCTCTCTCTCTCCCTCTCCCCCTCCCTCCCCCCCCCCCTCCCCCCCTCTCCCCCCCCCCCCCCTCTCCCCCCCCCCCCCCTCCCCCCCCCCCCCCCCCCCCCCCTCCCCCCCCCCCCCCTCCTTCCCCCCCCCCTCTCCCTCCCCCTCTCTCTCTCTCTCGCTCCCCCTCTCTCTCTCTCTCTCTCTCTCTCCCTCTCTCTCTCTCCCTCCCCCTCTCTCTCTCGCTCTCTCGACAGGAGCAGACCCCAGCATTCACCCGTCACAGTCTCAGTGGGGCGACGGAGCGCAGCAGGAGCCGGAGGCCTGAGGCTGGTATGAGGCAAGTGCAGTGT
>OMNZ01097593.1:0-12571 GCA_900303255.1 Lesueurigobius sanzi | reverse complement strand
CTCCCCCCCTCTCTCCCTCTCCCTCTCTCTCTCTCTCTCTCTCTCTCTCTCTCTCTGTGTCTCTCTCTCTCTCTCTCTCTCTCTCTCTCTCTCTCTCTCTCTCTCTCTCTCTCTCTCTCTCTCTCTCTCTCTCTCTCTCTCTCTCTCGACTGACTCACCACCAGCGCTAATAAAGATGACACTTGACAGCTAACGACGAGAGAGCTTTCCTGGGCAGGACACTGGCTCACACACACACACACACACACACACACACACACACACACACACACACACACACACACACACACACACACACACACACACACACACACACACACACATACTGTACACACATACTGTACACACATACAGGGTGGTGGGGAGGGAAAATAGGCAAAACAAAATGTTAGAAGAGGCCAAAGAGGTGTCACAGTCATCTAACCTCTAACTGACCAGGCACACTCTTGTCTGGTCCAGCCGAAAGAGGTTTAGTTCTGTATCTTGAGTCCCGAAGTCAATGGCAAAAAGGTCTTGAAATGACATCGCACTAACCCAACCCTGTAACTTCACTCCCGATGAGGAAATATAATTGCAACACTTTTTTCTTGGAAGTAGCAGTGTTATCTATTGTGTAAATGTATTTGTACCCTGCTATGTTCTTATTCTGAAAATGTTCTTGATCTTATTCGTGTACTTGAGTGACCGTTTGTTTATCCTGATTCACCTCCATTAATTAAAATACTCTAGTACTTGTTGAATACGCTTCCTCTCCATTCACGGACCCAATGACAAAAGCGTAATGAAAGATTTATTGAGCATTTCTCTTTGAAGACAATGAGGGTTGGTAGTTGAAGGAAACCCTGCCCATCTGCTGCATGATCTAGGGTTTGCTCCGGCTCCGACCTCAAGTCTCCCGAATGTGGGTGTGGCATTGTTTACTGTCCTCCCTGCGGGTAAACAATAAACAATGAGAAGACTGAGGGGTTGCCAGCGCTTTCACCCTCGCGCTCCAGTTTTAGGTTCAGGCCCCCGTGCTCCTGCCCCTCCCCCGCTCATTCATCCCTCCTCGGGCCCAAAGAGGCGGTCGTCTAGGCTGCCCACACTGCCCACGGTGCCCTCGGAGAAACCACGGGAGGGTGTGGCTCCTCCCAGAACAGGGAAGACATTTATTTTTGGTGCATCTCTGCTGACTGACTCATGTGTTGACTGGAAAGTTGGCAGTGGTGCGCCCAGTGGACTGTGGGCTATCAGTGTCCCCACCTCACAAACTAACACCTCCCAAATTTACCTGGACCATACTATACAGTGATAGTAGGTCGAATTTACATCAATCTCTTTTTTTTTTTTCTTATCTACAACTCGTGGCAGTTCACTTCCTCCCACCAAGGGCTTTTCACCTGGTTATCCATATCTAATGGCTTACAGTAAAACAAGAACAATCTGGACAGAACACACAGAACAACTCCACAGAAGGGTTCATTTTGGCAGAATTTTTATTTCGTTTTAGTCTTAGTCTTTTGACGAAAACGGAATTAAATTTAGTCAAAACATCTTGTTAGTTTCAATCTAATTTTAGTCAACAAATATTCTATGTAAATGTAGTCGACTGAATTTGAAATAGATTGAGCAACTTAATTATTGTTTTCACATATGTAGCAATATTCTCTACTTCATGAAGCGTCTCCCACATTATCGAAACACAGAGCTGGTCCTTTGGCAGTGAAATTAAATGATACGAGGCTCTTTCAAACTGAAGTCACTGAAGTTTGGATCATTTTAGTCTCTTCTTTTCATTTTTATTTTGTCTTTTTTAAGTCGCTTTAGTCATAATTTTAGTCTCATGAACAAACTTTAATTTAGTTTTAGTCTAATTTTAGTCAGCAAAAATATCATTGTGACTAAAATTATGACTAAATATTTTAGTTGACGAAATTAACACTACTGCACAGCCGGGAGCTAATGAGCTATGTGTTAACTGTTAGCCATAGCGCGGATATTTTACAAGAAAGAAAATACCAAATACTTTAATGCAAAATGCTTTTATAACTTTTTGGTTTATAAAGTTTTGGCTTGCGCCCTTCCGGCTGACTGACGCCTTCTCCAGGATCTGTCCCAGGTGTGAGAAAGGGTGTACGCTCCGTCGTCCCGGTTCATTGATGTTGGTGCACGTTTCCTGATCTCGATGGCTTCTCTGACCCAGCGGTGGTACTTGTTGCTTTCGGCACGGACCCATTCTCCCAGTCCATAATGTGGTTCTCCCTCTTACAGTGATCGGATATGGCTGATTTGAGGTTTCCTGTAGTGCTTGCTCTTCTATTGCTCTGGTTTGTCTGTTGGCTGTCTCCTTTTCACACTCCTTCAGGTGCTAGTTCTTCCGTATGTTGAATTGTCTCCCCGTCTCCCCCACATACTGTATGTTTTACTGCATGATTGGCATGGTATTTCATATATGACGTCACATTTATGGGTGTATGGTGTCCTTAGGCCTGACTAACAGCTGTCTTAAACTAAGAAGACATTATGAACTTTTTCAAACGAGTGCAAAATGTTGTGTTATGCTTTTTGTTTGTTTTTCTTTTTTGTAGGGAAAAGATTGAAACACATATAATTCATCTCAATGGGCTTGCCACAGAAAACACATATATTTCCCGATCTGGAATCAAAAAGCTGATCAGATCTGATTCAGAGCAAAACGTGGGCAATGTACCCTGTTGATGCCCGTATAGAGGTGGTCCCAAGAATTACCGTACAGACCCTATTGTTTTTAACTTTCTTCAGTCAAATCCTATAATGTTGCTAGTTCAAAAGGAAAGAATTGACTTGCTTTAGATGCAACTTCTGGACAGGTCAATTATGGGACAAAAACAAAATTAGTGCCAAACAAGCCCCTCCCTCTTGGACCCCCACACCTCAAATTAAACACACAAAAACATACCACTCCGATCCACCAGCCACTCTGACCTGCTCCCATCACTGTGCTATTTTAGTCATTGTGTCACGGAGGCCACCAAACAGCATGCTTGGTCAAATTAAAGAATTACTATTGTTCCTCTGTGACCTTGAGCCGAGATTATTGCATAGGCTGGCTGTATGATGGGCATGTGTCATCTGTTTTGTTAGGCCTTCTTTTGTTCTAAGAATACACACTGTAAACTGAGAGGTAGAAGGTTATAGCAGGCTGTGTGGGAACTAGAGTGAACATAGCGTACTCTTGACTTTTGATAATAGGCAAAGCGTTCTAAATCACAGCAACAAACTAATCACACTTTAACTGTGTGAGGGCTGCATTCACGACAATAAAGATCCCACTGATCAGTACATAGGGGACGCAAAACAGCTCTGGCACCTACTCAATCTTTAAAAGGGCTGAAACATTGGCTGGAAACTAACCAGGCAAAGGGAGATTATCCTGTTTTCTATTTCTCTCTTTTTGGCGTTGGAGGGGAGGCACCTTTACCCTCTATAAGGCTGGTTTATTGTAACTTAAATTAAGTAGCTGTGTAGTGTCTTCTGTACGTTGTCTCAGTGAGTGAATGTTTGCTGTTTAGACCATTTCACCTGCTGCAAATGGAGGGTCTAAGGATGGGGCATGACCTGGGCCTTTGTTTGTTTGGATATTACATTGTTTGGACATTGCATGTTTGGATGCATGTGAAGTCCTTTGAGGCAACTCTTTGTTTAATTGATTGATTGAATGCCGGTGATAACACAAAAACCTTTATTTCACTCATGATTAGTGGTTGCGTGAAGCCATTTATTGTCCAAAAAAAAAACAGTTTGTTTACACTTTTCAACTAGAAACTAGCCAAATGTCCCTGATCAAAAGTTTACATATTGTGCCTTTTGAAACAAACATCATTTTTGATGGAGCTAAGACATATCTAACTCCTGCCCTGAGGAGAGTGCTTCCAGTGCAGACCAGTGGAACCCGAGAGCTGAAGGAGCTTGTTGCAAAGCCAGTCCAGATTACTGCTTTTTGAAAACTAATACCGTGACTCAATTGTTTCCATTCATAGAGGATTGGGACATAAACAAGCCCCGAATGCAAATTGTTGAATTACAATCGTGCAATACAGAAGGAACTCTAAATACTTTGAGTGATCCAGGTTAAAAATCGGACTTGGCATGATGTGTTCAAATGTCATTGCCCACTGGCTTACTGTGTTTCCTGTCTCCACTATATCTGTCAATTAATGGCTATCCTCCCCACACCTTCACAAAATATACTAAGAAAGGCATTTAGTCTAATATAAAGTCGCAGTCTGAAATAGAACATCATTGTAAGCTCTTAAACTCTATCGCAAATGAGCCCTAATATGGAACCATGGGCAAAATGATGTGCCATTTTTACGTTTCCCAAGTTATGCGAGAGACAGGTGAAATAATCATGGTCCTTAACAGTGACAAGATCTTTTGGGATATTAATGCAACGTTGTCTGTTAAAACTAAAGAAAAAAAAATATAAGGAATTTAAAAAAAAAAGTAAATTATAAAAATCTTAAAGTTTAATCTGCGTTTATCCTCTTGCCTGTTTTCCTTTGGTGGATGCAAACTGGGATGTAGCGAGCCTCATCCTCATCTTTCTTGTCTAATCCCCCAGATCTCCATACAGCTCTGGAGATGTCTGTGGGTTCCTTGCTATGGCGTGGCGCTCTGACATTCCCTCCACACCCACACTGGCAGCCAATGTGCCAATTAGTGGCCTTCTCCGCAGGGGTGGGTGTACGGGAGGTGCAGGGGAACACAGAGGAACCCGAGACACAGCAGAAGGAGAAGCCGCCAGAGCAAGCGCGCGTATATGAATTTTCTGTGTGTGTTTGAGTGTGTAACAAGGCCCTCAGACCTCAGACATTCCTTTCACTATGACCTAGGGTACAATTAAGAGCAGTCCCTCCCCTGCCTTCCCTCCTCGCGGACCACATCAACGGAAGCCCTGGCCCGACTCGAGCCTCTAACGACCAGGAGAGGGAGGCCAGGTCGCGACCCTGGTGTGCCACCTCAGCACCACACCCTTCCTGTTTGGGCCCCGAGTGGGTCAGGACAGAGGACGAGGGAGCGGGACAAGGGAACAGGGTGTAGCAGAGGAGGATAGACCAGAGAGAGGAGCAGGAAAGCAGCTGGTCAGCACTTTTTGACTCCAGCATATTTACTTCCTTGGTGACAGGGAGTGGGATATTAACGCAGGCCTGTAAAGACCTTTTGAAGTTATTGTGAGCACACGCAATGCCAGGGATAAAGATCAAAAACATCCTGCTCACTAAAATGTCCAGATGTGAGTGTTCATGACCGAAGTGGCTGTTTTGGGATGAACAGTTCGAACCGGATCTCGATTGTGAAAAGAGCTGTATCTTTTTTTTTACAGAGAACAAACTCAAGACTCAGCACAGCAGCAGAGCAGGCGACAACCTTTTGCATTTTAAATCATTTAGCATTGGACAGCTGTAGCCTCTTTTCATCATTTGTGGAACAAAATGTTATTCACATAGATGTTTTTCAAAGGGTGAATCATCCTCCTTTGTAATATTGGATCATTTGGGTGGATAAATGATATAAAAATACAAAAAATTAGTAGTTTGAAATGAACAGATCCTAAAGAAAAGACCATTCATCCCATCACTATTCAAAAACAATGGAAATGTGCAAACAACGACTTAAAGGCTCTATACCTGTTTTTTTTATTTTATTATAACAAATAATGAAAGAGGAAGCGAGTAAATTAAATTGATAGTTGTGGTTCAAAATCATTCCTAACTTTTCTAATTCATTTCTAAAATCCAAGTTCTTCATAGAAATGACTTTATAAGCACATTTTTAGCATCACTGTCACAGAAATGCAAGAACGTAGCTTGCAAATTGACAAAAAGGTTTTATATTTAGATTCAAATTTCCAAAAACAAAAAAATACTAAAAGAGGACAAAAATAAATTTCATTCCACATAGGAAAATAATTAGGTATCAATCAAAAAAAAAAGGTATAGTGCCTTTAAGTCTGTTTTTCTTTGTTTTTCCACTTCTGTCTTTTTGCAGAGCATCTGTTAAATACAGCGTCCCACATTGTCCTGATAGCTTCACCTTTTTTGAACCAAGTGTTAACATTTTATACTGATGTCGGGGGAGTTCACCAGTTATCGAATGTTCTTGAAAATGACTAATACGCATGTCACCACATTCCAAACTGTCATTTTTTCTTTTTGGTACGATTTAGCATGATTATTTTGTCAAACTAATCTTCTGTATGTGTTAGAACAGCTGTTGGGTTTTAATTAGGTTACAATTTGCAAAAGCTCCATGGTTTAGCACTGTACTTGCCCCCCCCCGTTGTTCCCTATACCAGCACCTCCAAACTTTATATTAATAAGGCTCTTGGCGCTGTTTAAAGCAGGTACAGCAAAAGGCTAGAACGAACGGCGCGTATATGGGCTCAGCCGTGTGTGGGAGTCCGGGCATTTGTTAGCACGCGGAGACCTGTGTCGGAGTATCATGGGGCTGAACACTGTGGTCCTGCCGCACACAGCCTGATGGAGAGGCTGGGATAATGATACGTCTGTGGGTCCGTCTGTCTGTCTTTCTGTCAGGCCCCTGGATGTGCCGGCGCGGCTCCGGTGAGTGAGGAGCAGCGGGGGACGTGTGGGGGCGGCGGTAGATGTCTGTGCGCGTATATGAGCGCGGTTACATGGAGGATGGTCATGTGTGTGTGTGTGTGTGTGTGTGTGTGTGTATGTATGTGTGTGTGTGTGTGTGTGACAGGGGTCCCCTCAGATTAGAGATGTTGATGAGCGCCTCGTCTTGCCGCGGAAATCCTGTAATTGTCACCTTGCTCAAGTGCCGGGAGGAGGGGAGAGGGACGGGAGAGGCGGCGCTGTCTGGGATCAATCTACAATCAAAGAACTTGTGGCATATTTCCCTTTCAAAGTTCGCTGATCTTAAAAATGTAATAATATAGTGGACATGCCGCTCACCGATATCATTTAGTTGGGCTCAAAAGTATACATACCCCGACAGAATGGTAGAATATGAATGATAACACAAAAACCTTTATTTCACTCATGGTTAGTGTGGTTGCGTGAAGCCATTTATTGTCAAAAAATCTGTTTGTTTATGCTTTACCAGTAGAGAAACTAGCCAAGACCCTGATCAAAAGTTTACTTATTGTGCATGTTGAAACAAACATCCTGTATTTCAGCTGAAGTGAATTTCTCTTTGCTCCTGGACAATTTTCCTGGCAGTTGTTGAAGGTCATGTAAACGTTAGATCAGGGACATTTGAGTGGTTTCTGTTTCGTTATGATTGCAAAAGAGTAAACTCAGTTCTAAATAATAAATGGCTCCACACAACAACTAACCAAATGTTATAAAAATGCCACACAGAGCTAGGACAGCGTGATTTGTGCTGATGGATATAGCAAACTGTTGCAATAGTGTAATGTTGCCAACCAATTGGTCCGCAGTTCAAGCCTTGCATCAGAACATAGAAATTCACATGCCCGCTTCACAGTACATGCGATTGGCCCCTTTTCGAGGGGATACAACTGCGATGTCTTGCAATGTGTTTAAGTTTCTTGTTCCTGTTTGTGCAGAAGGCTGTTCAAGTGAGTGTGAGAGACAGTGTTGAACAATCAGTGCTCGTCCAGTGATCGCACTCATTACATTAGCAGTGCCTGACTGCCCAATAACAACGGCAGTGTTATTGTCACTGAGCACATCAATAACTTCAGCATGGACTTTATATAGAGGCAAGCTAATGCTGTACTTGAGGAGGAGCTAGATGAGTTTTCTGAGCCAGTGGCCTTCTGATTCAGGGATTATGGAAATTCAGTGATATACAGGTATTCAATGAATTGAAATGAATATTTAGCAAACCAACAGGGCACTTTTTCGCCAATTTTGGACGAGTATTTGCAGATCACAGCTTAATTATGATTGACGTAATTCTGGTCTAGTTTTTTAGTTAAACTTGGTTTAGTGTTGGTCTTGTTTCAGATTGAAAAAGTGCTATAGCTAGATCACACCTTCAGCATTTTCACATGTAAATGCTGCTGCTCACCAATGTCAAAAGCAGCTTTCTTATATACAGCCAAACATCTTGGACTATGGTGACATAACCTATAGATCAATAAAAAACATTGTTCCATAAACTTGATGTCATTTATCATCCCGCTATCCGATTTGTTGCAGGTGCCCTGTAGCTTGTACTCCCTGGTGAAATGGCCCTCTCTCCACACTCCACAAACTGATTGGTTGCTGAGCATTCATCTGCAAATTGAATTATCGTTTAAATTCTCTGCTTCTAATGACTGGGATCATTTACAACAGGGGTAGGTAACGTCAGGTCCGGGGCCAAAGGGGCCTCAAGAAAGATGATTCTGAGAAATATAATGACAGTCTAAAGATCTAAACACTGATTAAAAATACAGAAATATTTCAATTTATTTAAAAAAGAAGACCTCCAGACCCACCTTTTAAGTCTATATGATGTATGACACAAGTAATAGAGAGAGGTGGTCCTTCAGTTTTCATCCACAAAGGGCAGGTTCGGCCCACGATCTATAGAATAGGGAAAAAAAAATCCTCCCACCTCCAATCAAACTTGCCTTCCCCTGATTTACAGCAAACTCTAAAACTAACGGCATTAGTGTAATTTTCATCCTTCAAAAACTCAATCTCTGAAATACTCCAAGATCAGTGCACATGTTTTAAGAGTTATTATTCCTTCTGTATATGTGTGAAAAGGTTTTTGTAAAAATGTGTTTTTATCTCTTGTACTGTAGTCCTGCCATGTGATGCGCCTTGGCCAGGTCATCATTGTAAAAATTAGTTCTCAACCGACTCACAATGCTAAAATAAAGAATAAATTATTAAATATTTTGTATTTGCCACTGAATGAAACAAGAAAAGTCAATAAGAAATGTGAGAAATGAGTATAGAAAATTGTTCATAACTGGAGGAGTAATAGCGGCCGTAGTATGACACGGAGCCTCTTTTAACCATGGTCTGTGGCTTTCTTCTGTCTCTCATTAGCCTCCATTAATCTACTTACCCTTGACTGTGCCCTGACACCAGCCCGGCTCCGGCCAAAGCAGAAGTGACACTGGCTCTGCGGGCCAGGCTGTGGGGCCCGTGAGGTCATCCCAGCCATGGCACATGCTGTCGACCGGTGCAATGAGCTCCTGAAGGCAGAGGGAGCGAGAGGAGGGTGCCTGAGAGGGTACGAGTGAAGGGAGTGTGCCGGAGGAAGTGAGACATTCATTAGGAGAGCCAAGCTGATGCTGTCACCTCAGCCTCAGCCGCCGTCTTCTTAGGAGCGAGCCACGACACACCAGCGCCTCAGCTGCTCCCAACCTGAGCACGCACACAGGCAAACGACATGCCTTCAACATTCAAGCTGCAGTTTGGCTCTGCATAATATAAATATGTGTGTTTGTGAGGGAGCAGAAATGAAGGGGAAAATGAAGCTCCGTGCCATGTGTCGTGGAGGCAATCTACTCCCTTTCTTTGGAAAAATGTAGTGAATACAAGAAGAACCACATTAAATTACTAACTGGTTCAATAAAGAGCTACACTTCCATATGTTTTGAGCTTGTGCACCCAAAAGTGAGTTGTAGGACCATTGTCTGAGGATCACAGGACACTGCAAAATCACTGCTGATGTTTTTGATTTGTTTTTTTGTTCAACTTATGATCAATTCTGAAAGTAACAGGTCCCTGTGAACAAATGGTCAATGTTTTATGAAAAAAAACAAAAAAAACAATTACTACTCTACAAATTTGAGACATAGTTGCTGGTCTTTCACTTCTTGAAAAAGGCTTGTTTGGAGCCGAAACGCGTAGAAGGAACCAACAATTTGTTTTAAATGATTTTGCTATGCACTACCACAACAGAATAAAGGCTTATTAGAAAATGAAAATAGAGAATTAATGTTGTGGGAGATTTATTTTTGTTTTTTCTTGAATTTGCGTCCCCCAACACCAAAGAGCACCTTCCCCTAAAAAGCTATTTTTTGTGGTACTGACTTCCTGAGCACTTTGTCTCTGGTTTTTGTCACGGTCAAAATAAAAGAATAACTTTGCTCCATTGGCTTCTAGTTCATTGTAGCGTGGACTCGATTGGCCTGGCCCCCTCTTATCTGTCTGATCTGACCCGCCCTTATGCTCCCTCTCGTGCTTTCAGGTCAGCAGATCAGCTACAGCCGGTTGTCCCTCAAACCAAACGCAAACATGGTGGAGATGGAGCCTTCTCTGTCGTTGGTCCACGGCTGTAGAACCAGCTGCCGTTCGAGATTAGACAGGCACAGTCGTTTTCAAATTACAAACGCACCTCTTTTCTCTGGCGTTGAACACATATTGTTATGTATTTGCTTTATGTTTTTGTTTTACTGTATATTTACATGTGTGTGCGCCACTTTATACATAAAGTTGGTGGTATGTTCTTTCAAATCAACATCATTTTTGATATTTCAAACCTAAGTTACTGCAACATGTTAAGGTTATCATTATAAAACATAAATAAGGATTGCAAATATAGATGAAAGTATCACATTTCACATCTGTTTCATGGAACCACACAATTTCTATTTCTTTTTGCCTGAAGATGATAGAGAGACACACATTATAAAACTCACTTCCAGGTCCACGGTTCATCTGGCGAGGCAGTGTGCTTATTTCCGGCAGTGCAGCTGATGACAAATGAGCTGGGCTGTTCTCTATGTAAACTCTCATGCCTTTGAAAGCAGACACGCTTTTATTGGGCCAGTAATGTGATGAGCGAGGCCAGGAGTCAATTACTGTGTACTTCTCTGTCTTCGTGAATAGAGACTTGTTAGTGTGCTAATAATGTGCCACAGAGAACAAGAGGGTCACACTGCAGCGCCTGTCTCATGTAAAGAGAACCGTTTCTATCATCACTGGGCCTTGTGTGGTACAATAGTGCATGTTGATGTAATAATGTTGACCTCATGATAATTGAAAGGGAGAAACAGTGAACATTAATGAATAAATAATGTGCATGATTTATATATAAAGTAAACGATGCACAGCGCAGGGGCCATATTGCTATTAGATTGTTGTATATTAGATTAGTATAAATCTGTGAAATGGATGATAATGCAGTATGTCATAAAACAAAGGCAAGATCGTTGTAAACTTAACAAAGTGATTGTAAAGGGGCAGCAGCATTCAGCTAATCCAAAACGCGTCCGATCAACCCCAGTTACTGTCTGTACATGATCGGGTCAGTCGCAATCAAGGTGTCCCTGGGTTCATGTTGTAACAATCCTGCAGATTAAATATTTTACACAGTATATATCCAAAAAATGATTATTATGTAATAGATACCTCTATGTTAATATGTGCAAGTAACTTTTATTGGTGTCACTTGAGCCTAATTTTCCTGAGTCATAGTAACATAGTCAGATTTGGCTAATTTTGGATGAAACAAAGAACCCATTTCACAAGAACCCTGATATTAGGGATGAATAGATTTTTATCATCCATTTCATCTTCATGCATGATTTCTTATTTATCATATTAACATGCTTCTCTTCTCTCTAATGATTATTACCAGAGTGCTGCAAATTTCAAGTTTTTAGTTTAGTTTCGTCTTTATTGAAGGGGCAGTGAAGACAGATATGTTCTGCACCAGATTGTAGCGAAACAGCTAGTTTCCATCTGCAGTCCCTTTACAATTGAGGTAACCAATATATATTTGGTTTCTAAAATTGTGTATCTGCTGTTTGAAAAGTTCTATCCTTGGTAATTAAGCGTAACATGTGAGCAGTAGGGAGTATTTTTGCAATGACGACCCGTTGAAAATGGAAATGAATTGTCCAGGATTTGATGTAGTGTCCGTAGCGGGAATGTTTCTGGGCCGTGCACAATTGACCCGAGACACATAGTCTAGGTTATGCTTTTTCTATCGTTTCAACTATGGTGGCAATAAACCAAAAAAAAAGTTGTAGCAAGCTAGAGAAAAAGGACGGAGGAGCGCTGCGTGGGTCCGTGCGTAAAAAATGTATGAAAAGTAAAACAGGGGCTCAATTGGAAAAAAGGGGTGCTTCTTAATGCAAAAAACAAAAAAGGCTGGTTCTTTGGGTAGAAAAGACTGTAAAACAGATTAGAATGTGGCTGTTCCCAAAGAAAAATCCAAGGCACACTGATGTAGAAAAAGAATGACTAAAAAGCCTTTATTAGAACATGGCTGTAAAATACGCACCAACGTGTTTCAGCCTGACATGGCCAAGACAGAAAGATGATCCGAGGCACTCTGAAGTTTCAATAAAAGTGCTTTATTTAGAAAAAGAGGGACTTAGCTGACGCGTTTCGGTCACGTACGACCTTCTTCTTGGCTGAACGTGACCGAAACGCGTCGGCTAATGCTGGACACACACTAGAGGATTTTTAGACAGATTTTTTGTCTTAGGAGGAGTGGCTCAATAAAAACTTTCACTCATGGCATGATCTGTGGTGGGACTCCTCATGTGTGTGTATGTGTGTCCTCATGTCTGTCCTTAACCTCTTAAGACCTAGAGTCCCCGAAAATGGGGACTTTTATTTCAGATACAGTTACTGACCTATGTGTTTTACGCAGAAAAATA
>OMNZ01097582.1:0-10020 GCA_900303255.1 Lesueurigobius sanzi | reverse complement strand
AGGTAATAGTAATAATAGTAACAATAAAATAAAATATAATAAAGATAGTCTCTTAGCGTCTCTCTGTAAATAAACTGTACAAACATCTCTTAAGCACTAGATAGATAAAATTAAATAAAAATAAACTCTAAGCCGAATTGTATGAATGGAGTTATCAGCAGGTGATATATAATAAATGACTGTTTACATTCAGGCGGTTGATAAAGTGACATTGCAGATATTGTATACACAGATGTTATTGCACATAGTATTGTTATTGCACATGGAGCTATACAGTAGAATTGTACAGTCTGACAGCGGTGGGTATGAAGGACTTGCGGTAGCGCTCCGTCTTGCACTGAGGGTGTCTCAGTCTGTCACTAAAGGAACAGAATGCAATACTCTGATTAGACAAAGTAACAGGATACATTACATATTACAGTTAAAGTATTCATTATTATTATGTTTAAGCACTAACCACTAGTTCACTAACTCCACTTTTTCTGGGTGATTAAGATTAACTTCAATGTTAAAATGAAGTTAAAATGATAAACATAGAAAACCTAGTACAAATATTTAACTTAAGCAGTTGATGCTTAAGCAATTGATACTTGGGCAGTTAAATTGATTACACACTTATCAGTATGACGTCATAACACATTTTAATTCATTATTGTAAACATTATTGGTAAAAAAAAGATTAGTTGTGCTCAAAATACATACATTACATACCCTGGCAGAATGTCAGGGTATGTAATGTATGTATTTCATAGAATATGAATAATAACACAAAAACCTTTATTTCACTCATGGTTAGTGGTTGTGTGAAGCTATTTACTGTAAAAAACAAAACAACTGTCCAAATAGTCTGATTAGGTTCATAAGGTTTTCTGATAACGATGCTTATTAACGATGTTTATTTTCTTATAGTCAGACCTGTGTATTTGTTTTACCTTTACAGTTTCGGCTGCTTCAACTGCTGCCTTCCTCAGACACGTCACCGTAACATCGCATGACACTTCTGAGGAAGGCAGCAGTTCAAGCAGCTGGGTGGAAATGAGTGGAAAAAAGATTTTAATGTTATCATTCATATTCTATGACAAATGGCCAAAAGATTAACAGGGTATGTAAACTTAAAAGTTCATAAAAAAGTATATATATCTATACTGGATCTATACTGTATATATTTAACATGATTCATTGATTTTTGTGAGATGTGAAATTAGGAAAAGGTTAAAGGCAATTTAAATGAATCTGCTAATCTTTTCTATTTGAGCTGTGTCTTGACTTTGGTCCTCCTTAATATCATTGATTTGATTTATTCTCTTGCAACATAAAAAGCACAAATATTTGAAGTTTTAACGATCAAGTAGTTCTAAAAGATTTCAGAAGTGTTGATCTAGAGAGTATGCCCAAGTCCAAATGTTCAGATTATAGAACCTTCAGCATTTCATGTTGAAAATATTGTCAGATTAAAAAACAACATTGCAGACTTGCCACTAATTTTGCTCTGCCTCCATGCTGTTGCTGTGGTGGAATGCTATTGGCCTGGCATGCTGCTGCTATGCTATAGCACCATACGCATCCCTCTATATTCTCTATTATATAGACATTCCAAGTGTGAAACCATTTCACAAACTGATCATGAAGTTACAGAGTTTATCAATCAATCAATCAATCAATCAATCAATCAATCAATCAATCAATCAATCAATCAATCAATCAATCAATCAATCAATCAAAATGTATTTGTATAGCACATTTAAAACAACCATAGTTGACCAAAGTGCTTCACATGAGTTCACTAGGTCTACATTACAACAATATAGAAAATATAAAATAAAACAGTACAGTGGCCATGACATGTGCTCACTCAGTGATCAAACGCCAAAGAATAGAAATATGTCTTGAGCAAGTTTTTAAATTGATCAAGGGACTGTGCAGCTCTGATGTGGAGAGGCAAGTCATTCCACAGTTTAATGTACATTGGTTGAAAGTGCATGTTCCATCTTCCCTACAGTGTCTGACAGACCTCTTGTCTCCATATTCAGGGATAAAGCTTTTGTGAGGAGCAAGTTTGTTGCTATGGCAACCCAGCCAATGACTCTCAGCTGCCTAAAGCTGATCTTCAGTGTGTGCTCTGTCCCGCTGCAGAGGGGAGGTTCAGCCAGAAGCAGTGGACATATTTCAGTAAGAAACACCTCACAAAGTTGACTGATGCACTTCATTGTTTATAAATCCCAATACAATGCAATGTCCATTGTAATTTGAGTAGTATTAATCATTTGCACATTGTACATTATACTATATGCTTTCTCATTAACGAGGTTTACTTCTTGGTGAAATGTAGGAAGAGTTTTGTTGGCAGGCCTCTTTCTCCAATTGTGTATAAGAAGTGTATGTGTCTGTATGTTGACATGTCAATCAAAAAAAATATGTAAATCAAAATGTATTTGCATTGCACTTTATAACAACACAAGACCAAAGTCCTTCACAGAAAGATAAAACAATTAAAACACAGAATATCTATAACCAGAGAAGGAGGTATGGTCCAAGCCCTCGGTCGTTGAAGTCAGTCTGAACAAATGAGTCCATAACCTGGACTTAAAAAGGGACAGGTCATTGAGAACATGCAGACTGAGGGGCAGGCTGTTCCACAGTTTAGGGGTGACGACAGCAAAAGATTGATCACATGATATGTTTTGAACAATAAGAGAGAAGACAAAATGAAGACTTTAAAACTAATGATTTGTTAGTACAAACAATCTGTCTGTTCCTACAAAATGATTGTTGTTAATGCATTCTGAAATTATAATTCTTATAACTTTGATAACAATATGTACGTTTTTAGTCTAAAAAGGACTAAACACAGTTAGATTCCTAAATCCAGAGAACCAATGCAAGAACAGATGTTCAAATATTTGTATACTTTTCATCCCCAGTCTGTAACTGTAATAGTAAAGCAGTAACATCCATGATCCATCTGCCCAACCTTAGTGTCCATTGTGGATATTTGATGATCCATCATTTTCTCCAGTCCCACTCCAGTATTTTAATAAAATAAGTCAATTCATGTCAATTTAATTGGTTAAAATGATTTTGTCGTATAAAAAAGTGAGAAAATATATATTCTTAGGTGACCACAAGAGGGAGCCATATACCATAGGGACTATATTAGATTTGTTCATAGTAGTGGAATGAAATATTCTAAGCATTCTAAGCATTTATTGTCAATTTCATGGTTTGCAGGCTAGTTCTTTAGCATTTCTGTGACTATGACCCTAAAAAGTGACCCCGCCAGTTGCTAAATGTGCTTATAAAGTCATCTCTAAGAAGAAACAGGATTTTAGAAATGTGTGAGGAAAGTTAGGAATGTTTCAATTTATTTTACTCGCTCCCTCTTTCATTATTTGTAATTTAAAAAATCCGGTATAGTGCCTTTAATGAATATGTTTGTTCATTGTTCAACACCTCTAGATCTAAGTAAGAAATAAATGCATTAGTTAAGAAGTTTAGCAAGCCCAGTCAAATCTAATTTCTATAGGCCCACCATTATTTGCGCTACTGCTTTTTTCCTGGGTGAAAAATAGTCACTGTTGCTGTTTTGCAATAACAATAATAATAATAAAAAGTTTATTTTATGCTCAATGGGCCTCATTCACGAAACAAACTTATGCACAAATTTGTTCTTAAGGCCTACTTAAGAACACTTTTGGCATTCACAAAATTTGTTCTTAGCTGAAAAAGTTCTTCTGGAAGAACAAATCCTAAGAACAGTCAGGAGGACTCTTACACACAAAAAAATCAGCAGTTTTAGAATATTATCACAGTAAAAACGGATCCAAAAATTCTAATTCTTTCAGAGCATGAGTAACATTTTTCTTAAAATAATTATGTATTTTTTGAGAGACTGAAAGTGATGAGAGGTGGTCTAGAGCAGAGATAGTTAGTGTAGACTTTCACAGCTGAGGGCTGCAGCTCGTAGTTGCTGCTCTGGGTCACACCTGTCGTAATCAGAGGAGAGATCAGCAGTACTGCCTCATGCTCTGGTCATGCCCATATATGGAAGTTTAGAGGGCGTGTCTTTGTATTTACATCGTCAATATGATGTAAATGTCCTGATAATGAGGGGAGTGGTGTTCTTAGAGTCACGTTCATGAATTTGCGGCATCTCTCTTTAAGAAGATATTTGTCTTCTTAAGAACGCTTCGTGAATCAGACCTAAGTTTTTCTTAAGTTTCTCCTAAGTTGTACTTAAGAACGTTTTCTTAAGAAAATATTCATGAATGAGCCCCAATGATCTTAAGTGACTGGTGCAATGGGATCCAGGCAGCTTGGACTGCTGCCCCCGCGACCCGCCAACGGATAAGAAGATGAATGAATGATCTTAAGTGATTCTTGCCCAACAGTCAAGGCCTAAACCAACCATGTTGCGGACTAGGTTATCATCACAGGTCATTGTGTAGACTGGCTGGATGTTTCAAATGATTATTAATGATGAATAGAAATGATTTTTGGCTGCATGTATCCACCTTATTCTGCCCCACCCACTTTTGTTGTAAAAGCATTTCCTGTTTTTATTAGCACTTCCTGTGAGCTGAGATTTCCATTGTTGTCAATGTAAGAGAGTGAAGAAAATAAAAAGGGAATCAACAAAAAATTTGTAAAAAAGCTTAAAGTAAATAAGTTTGTGTGGCTCAGGTTTAGTTTCAGAGGATGGACGACATGAAAAAAGTCACCTAAAATAATTTTTTCGCGATATAATCTGCCTTTTTGTTGTGACTCTAATTGGCTAATTGTCTGTGAGAAACTCTAAAGGACCAAAGCTGATGGATATATTTACACAGAGGTTTGTTGTAACTGTTACATGTTTCACCAAAAACAAAAATCAAAGCCAATATCAGCTCAAGTCAAACCTGCATTTGACCAGAAATACAAAATGGCGGCCCCCATTGCAACTTCCTGAATAAGGTGAATAGGCCATATACACTGCCTGGCCAAAAATAAAGTCACAACCTGGTTTTAACTAAGCAAATAAAAATGGGGTTGATGCAGTTTGTCAGTTTCAGATTCAGCAACACTATATGCCCAAAGAATGAGATCAGCTGAAACATGAACATCCTGAACAACCAAGTTATTCCATCAATCTATTCCTTCTTCCCTGATGGTACAGGCATATTCTAAGATGACTGCCAGGATTCATTGTGCTCACAGTGTGAAAGAGCGGTTCAGGAGCATGAGACATCATTTTCACACATGTAATAGCCACCACAGAGTCCATATCTTAACCATGCTGAGAATCGTTGGGATGTGCTGGAGATGGCATTGCGCAGTGGTCACACTCTCCCATCATCAATACGAGATCTTGGTGAATAATTAATCCAACAGCGGAATTATGTCATGGGGCCCTTGCAATGATTTATTAAATGAGAGAAAATGAGAGTCAAATCAAACTTCATCCTGACTATGTTTGTAAAAGAAAATCCTCCGCAACAAGAAATTTAGAAATAAATGTTATTCACAGTAAAATGTTATTAAAATGAGTATATTTGCCAACTAATGTGAAGAATTCTACCAATGGGATAAGTTCTTTTACTCTTAAACTAAGAAAAATATATCTAATCACACTCAAGACTAGATGAAAACAATTTTAATTTACATGAAATAAGAATGTTGTTGACTTACCACACAATTTCTTGAAAGTAGTTGCTCAAATCAAAGACAAATATACTAGATTTTATGAAATTTTACTTATTTCTAGATTCCTTTTTGCAGTGTACTAGTTATTTTGAGGACACGTTCCACATTTGAGGGGAATTTATAAGGCACACAATAGACCCTTTCGCTGCTTACATCATCAGTGACATCAGCTGGAGGCAGGAAGTGAGCAAGAGAAATAAGATTAAACTAAAACTAGTGATTATAAGTGTAAAACTACAACTAAAATATTTCATCCTGTTGTGGCTTAAGGTGCAAGACCAAGAGGAATGACATTTAAGACTGTAAAATAAGGTTTTATCTGATATTTCCAACACCCAAATGTTTACAAATAATGAAACGTCTACACCTGTAGTACAAATGTATGCACTATTGGGGGCCCCCTTGTGGTCTCGGGGCCCTAAGCAGCTGCATAGTCTGCTTATTGGGCTGGGCCAGCCCTGTGTGGAGGACCATTCGGAGTTCCATCTATAAAACTATAAAATTCAGCAGGTCCAAAACGATTTGCCCTATTCAAATAAGATTCCCTTCCCCTTAAAGGAAACAGCCTCAGTGAACAGGATTTGCTCATCAAACTTGCTTGAAAGTGAAATATAGGCCTACTAGTCCTGGATATTTTTGATATTGGAACAACGTTATGACATGTTTAAAAGCTGAAAATGTATATTATGCATGTTTTGCCCCATTAACCTATCCAAACCCATATAATCCAATCCACCCTGTAAACTATGTGCAAATAAGACTGCTGCTTTCACTTTAACGTGTCATTTCCTGTGTGTCCAGCAGATGGGACTGCAGGATTGCACGAAGGAGTCTTCATTTGGATTCTCTGTCAGCGGGAGGAGGAGGTGGGTGTCTGTTTGATTGTGTCTGCGCACTGCAGTTGTCTGAAGTGTGATTCAAATGTCTCCTGACCTGGCGGTGACACTCTCTCTGCGAACTTTTTGTGCCAAAATCCCACTGATGCTGTGAATTGTCAAACGCAAAGAGGGAAAAAAAAAGGGGATGGGGGCTAGGAACTTCCAGAAATGACACTCTTTGTTCAAAAGGCTTATCTTTACCTCCCGGAGCAACGATTGTTCTTACATATCCACCTCTTCCACTTTGGATGCTCATTCCCTTCATTTTGCGCGCTCCGTTTTCAGATGAGTAGCTGGGGGCGACGCAGAGGATAAGTAGAGTAACAAATACAAGACGCGTGTGAGGGGGAAGATAAAGACAGTGCTGCGATCCTCAACCTGGTGATTTATGTAAAATAAGAGTATTAATACAGCCACAAACAACACAGTGGTTTGGCACTTAAATGTCAGAGGTCCTCTCACAGCAGTCCACACCGTGAGCCCAAATCACATACATTTACCTGGTAATTACTGTCTCCTATTGTTACCCACTGGTGTTCTACACAAATAGAAATTTTGCTTATAAATGTCTTGTTTTTTTGCACCAAAACAGCTATGTTTGAAAAATGTCAGCTTATCTGCGTTCATACTTTAGAACAGAAGTCGTGAGAGGCTTTTAAGGGAGCTCATTATTAAAAGTAAGCTGTAAATAGAGAAGTCACTTGATTTTGAGTAATTTTCTATTCAAATACAAAACATTTTATTTTATTATGAGCCTCATAGGAAAAGTTATTGCCTTTTATCATGTTATACATGTTTAAGATACAGCATCGCAAAGCTATAGTAAGTAGTAGTAGTAGTTTATTCGGTCATCACATATTTTAACATTCTCATTATTCCATTCACAGTCTGACCGAAAGGGTTTAGGCTCAAGTTAATACTTATGGCACCTAACCCTGTTTGTATTGACACTTCCAAGAAAAGAAAACAACACAAAGTTTACAATGAAACCTTTGCCAAACATTCTACAGGAGAAAAAAAGCCATTCATATATTTATCATTGATTAGCTTTTCATTTTTATATTAAGTTCTGCTGAAAACATAAACATTTAAATCAATATAATAACTATGGCCACATGATGTTTTGCTAAATGTAATCATCTTGAGCAATGAGTGACTTGTTCAACTATTAGGCATTTAGACCTTGAATATTATTATGGCTTAATGAATGAATGAATGAGTTTATTTGAACATGTACCTCTAGCCACACAAGGCATCTTAACAAAACAAACAAAAATGCAGCTTTAAAGGCTGTTGCAAATCAATAAGAGCAAAAGTAAAATCAAAAACATATTTTTCTGAGCCAGTAAGGTGACAGTTAATATCGTAGCTGATGGGGGCAAACACAGAAAATAAACCTTTAAAAAGAACAGAAAAAATGCATTGAATAAAGACAAAATAGCAACTTTGCTTTGAGGCATTTGACAAAACATTTAGTGTTTTTTTAATCTCTCTTATCAGGCTTGATGTGTGACAATATTTCTTCCTAAGAATTTCGCCTATTTGACTCCCAGGTTGCCATGGACATGTGCTTGTTTTTATTGTTTATTTGACCTTTTTAAAGTTCGTTTTTTTGTTTTTAAGATAAATCAGCAGAATTGAGACAGTGCTCTGTTGCCATGTTAGTAACCTTTATCCCTGTCTCCTGCTAGAACAGTGTTTTGTTGCCGTTACTGATTGTGAAGCTTTCAGCCACATCTGCATTCTGCCTTTAATGTGGCATTTCAGATCTGTAGCTGTCCATCTGTGACGGATTGGACATAAAGATACACAAAGTAAGATGACATCTGCCTCCTCTGCAAAAATCAGCATGTGTATGAGTGATAATTAGGGCTAGGTATCTGTTTATTTTTTTTTCTCTCAATACTTGTACTTTAACAATACTTTTTTCAATACTGATACAAAATTATTTGCCATTTACACAAAAATGTAAATATCTAGATTAGTTTAAATGACTAAATTCATCTTATTTATCTAAATTTTAGCTGTTTTGACGAGTTTTAGTGGCTCATTTGAGCTAATTCTACTTATTTCCTTTTTTTAAATTGATTTGCCAATGGGGTAAGAAAATTGGTCTTCAAGCGAGATTACCTTAGAATCAGGAAAAAATGTCAAATAATGTAGATGACTATGTCTAATCTAGTCCAAACTGCTCTAAACAAGACTAGTATTCTCAAATCAAGTCATTTAAAACAGAACAATAATGGTCATTTATTCTATAAAATACTGTTTCTTTTAGTGTTTTCATCATTTATTTGAGCTGGAACACTTAAGTCACTTTCTTTAGTGCAGTCTCAGACCCAACAGGCAGACACATTTGCTTTCTAAAAGAAAAATATATTTTCGGTACCTGTTTTTGGTACCAATTTCTGGTAGCACCTTAATTATCATTTAACGGTACCCAGCCCTGGTGATAATCAGAAGCTTTTGGCCCATATTGGCAGCCATGGTTCCCCCTGGGCAGGTGTACCTGTGTATAAGTTAGAGGAAGAAGTTAAAGAGAAGTCTTGATAGATTAATTTACATACAGTATATGGGTGAATCCAGGAAATGTTGCTGATTCGTGTGACATCCCTGTTGTCACGAAAAAAAATATGTTTTAGTCCATGAGCTGTAAAAACGGACCCCTTTGGAGTTAGTGACTTGAATCAAGGTTTTCATTATGCCAAAATTTAGGGCTTTCAATAAAATAAAGTGTGTATTAGGCTATATACATACGTACAGTGGTATGAAAACGTTTGGGCACCTTTATAAATCATTGTTGTTGGTTGTTTGGATAAAAAAAATCCAGTTAAATATATCATATAGGAGACAAACACAGTGATATTTGAGAAGTGAAATAAAGTTTATATGATTTACAGAAAGTGTGCAAGAATTATTTAAACAAAAGGCATGTGCATAAATTTAGGCACCACAAAAGAAAAATTACTCAATATTTTGTGCATCCTCCTTTTTCAAAAATTACAGCCTCTAAACGCTTCCTATAGCTTCCAATTAGGGTCTGGATTCTGGTGGAAGGTATTTTGGACCATTCTTCTTTACAGATCCTCTCCAGTTCAGTCAGGTTTGATGGTTTCCAAGCATGGACCGCCCACTTTAAATCACACCACAAATTTTCAATAATAATTTTCAACAATATTCTGGGGACTGAGATGGCCATTCCAGAACGTTGTACTTGTTCCTCTGCATGAATGCCTTAGTAGATTTTGAGCAGTGTTTAGGGTCGTTGTCTTCCAGCCCCAGCGCAACTTCAACTTTGTCACTGATTCCTGGACATTGTTCTCCAGAATCTGCTGATATTGAGTGGAATCCATGCGCCCCTCAACTTTAACAAGATTCCCAGTCCCTGCATTGGCCATACAGCCCCACAGCATGATCGAACTACCACCAAATTTTACTGCAGGTAGCAAGTGTTTTTCTTGGA
>OMNZ01097576.1:0-33102 GCA_900303255.1 Lesueurigobius sanzi | reverse complement strand
AACACTTTTTGAGGCCCCCTGGTGGTCTCAGAGATGTGTCCCTAGGCTCTGTGCATGCAGTGCCCACTGCTCCTTATGGGTTTCCCCTGCGACATCAAAGGATGGGTCAAACACAGACAGCTTTCCCTAAGGGGATCCATAAAGTAGTAGTAGTAATATGATGAGGAAAGATTGGGTCATGTTTCTTTGGAGCAGAGCAGGCAAATCCCTAGGCCCAATACAAAGAGCCCTGATGTGTAGGTGAGGTCACATCTTTAGACCTAAGTCCTGCATTACCAGACTATTACAGACAAATACAGGAGGATTTAACCTAATGTGCATGTTTTGGGTTGATGGGGGAAACCGGAGCACCCGGAAGAAACCCATCCAGACACGGGGAGAAACATGCAAACTCCACACAGAAAGGCCCGCATGGTCCGGGAATCTAATCCAGGACCTTCTTGTTGTGAGGCAAGAGTGCTATCCACTCGGCCACTGTGCTGCCACAGTGCTCTAAAATGTAGTGAAGGAAAGTAAAAAGTGTTCATCACAAAACGTGTACCTTTTACTTGATGAAGAAAAGTAGCAGTCTTAACAGCAGGAAAGATCAGTTGCATTTATAGTATTAATAATAAATTCAGTAACATTAGTTTTACTAGTGTTGAGATTCAAATAATCCAATTTTCATTGTCCAACACCTTGACTACAACAGAGAGTGTTCTCATAGTAGCAGTTACGGTTGGTGTCTTGCTGTGTCTGAGGCGGTGAACCCAAAGACACCCATTTGGGTTGCTTTATGAGTTGCTTCCATGTGAAAACCATGTGAAAGCAGACTGTCCAGACGGGAGAAAAACACAAGAGGAGGGCATTCCTTGAGGCCAGAGCTTTCATTGCTGTGGGTACGATGTCACTGGGAATGATGTAATCTACACGGAGCACAGCCCCTTCTCTCTCCCCTCTCCCACTTACGAGACCAAACATGTTTCAGCACATTTACACCAGAAAGCATTAGCTGATCATTGGTGACCTTTTTCAGCAGGAAGTAGCTGGAATGGCATAACAGGAAGTGGCTAGAGGCATGTTCAAAACCGTACTCTCGAAAATCATATAAAAATGTTTGTCTATTTTTAAAGCGACCTTGGTATTTCCTGTGCTGGTGCCCTCATGCTGCACTGTCTTGGTGTAAATGCTGCTAGACAACTTGGACTTGCACACACACATACACACGGCTGAATAAAAAAAGTGTTAGGCCTCTCCAGCAGACAACAAAAGAGCAGACACAGCAACAAGCCCTGAAGGCAACATTAAAGCCGCTCATCTGCCACCACAATTCTCCCAATTTGAAACCGCACTGAACTGAGCTGTGAGAATAGTAAAATATAGTCTGGAGTTCAGAATTGCCATAATGTGGGAAGCTAAGACTAGAGATCAGTTGCTAAACAGAGAGTTAGTAAGGTACAGTTATTAAGGTACACACATATAACGCATTAGATGTGCGTTCACATCTGGCCAGTGTTGAGAACATTTAAAAAAGCAAGTAGTTATAGTTATTAGTTACTTCTCCCTAAAAGTAACTGAGTTTGTCCAGTAGCTACTGTAACGCAATTACAGTAATTATGGAATTACACTCATTGCTGCTGGTTAGAGCCTGTTTAAGCCACATAATCACCAATACCGTATTTTCTGGACTATACAGTAAGTCGCTCCGGAGTATAGGTCGTACCAGCCAAAAAATGCATAATGAAGACGAAAAAAACATATACGAGTCGCACTGGACCATAAGTCGCATTATTTGGAGGAAATTCACTTTACAAAATCTGAGACCAAGAACAGACGTTTCATCTTGAAAGGCAAGTTACAATAATAATAGAATAGAGAACAATAGGCTGAATAGGTGTACGGTATGTTAACGTAAGATATTAATTAATATACAAGTCGCACCTGAGTATAAGTTGCACAGGACAAGCCAAACTATTAGAAAAAGTGCATCTTATAGTCTTATAGACTTATAGTCCGGAAAACACGGTAGTTCTCAAAACCAGTGTTTACACCTGTACACAGCAAATACGGAAAGGAAAAGTTACAATGTAGAGGACAGCATAAGGTATAAATAGCGCCAAATGTACATGTGGCAGAAAGTCGTAATTGCACCATAGCAATGTCCATTGATCACAGCACTGAAGTTGTGCTGCCGTTAGCAGGCAGGGTATGAGTTAACTCTTTGGGGGCCCCTGCCAATTTGGGGGCCCTAAGCAGCTGCCTGCCTTGCCTAATGGCAAGGGACGCCTCTGCACGCAGCAGCAGTATATCAGACATCACAGAAATCTAACACAGGGTTGGCATGTTTTATGGAGATTGTCATTTTGGTATTTCTACTCTAATAATTTGACCTATTTATTCTTTTGAATCTACTGTTGGTTTGATCTCACTTGGTTTTATTTTGAATACCATTATCTATGTTGGAAATCAGATTAGATTGGATACACAAGCAAACTAATATTTCAATCATTCATAAATCAAACAATAATAAACTGGGTTTAAACCAGGATGAGCAAGCACAGACGTAAGTAAATATCATCTGAAGGAGCCCACACGCCACAGTTTGAATACCTGAGGGGTATGTGCAAGTACAAAACCGTCACATTTCCTCACAGTCCTTTCCCTCAACTCCATTAATGAGGTCCAGTCGAGAGCAAATGGGATTATGCGTCCATATAATTACTCTAGCTTGATCTCAAAACAAACACAGCTTTTAATTTAATGCACCAATTTGGTCTTAGCGGATATATTTAATGGTTGCAATTGGCGGCTAAATTAACAGATCTCAAATCAGAATTAGAATAACTATAGAGAACACAAACCTGGGCAGCTTTCCTTCAGCCAATGTGCTTGTTAGATACTGTATCTGGACAGTAACAATGGCCTTTGATTGTCTCTTTCTCTGTAGGTGCAGAGATGTGCATCATTTAGCAGTGCCTCGGGTGATGAGAGGCAGAGTGTGGCTGTGGGGTGATTATGGTGCTGGTGTGAGGCCAACAGAAACACAGTGATCCTGAAGCAGCAGGAGCACAGGCCAGAGCGTAGTGTGTAAGACAATCTGTTCCAGATGCACAGAGGAAAGCAGCTATCGTTTTACATCAGGGCACAAGGACGGAGCATCATAAAGAAATACAGAACACCCCACACATTTCTGCACATATCTCATTATAACTTTTCATAGAGGGGAGCAACGGAAAGGTTTATGCCCACTTTTTGGTGAAACAGGAGGCCGCGTCCATTGAGATGAATGGGGAAACATCGACTGAGATGTGTATTTGTCTAATATAAAAGAAAAGCAAATCAATAGATGTTTTGCTGTAGAAGATTCACACAGAGGACAGTTAATGTTATATAGTAGCTAAGGTTAGCATGAACTTAGCATGTTTGGACTTCAATATGAACTGTTGACTTAAATTTGATCAACTCCAAGAGTATTTCTGCATGTTTCAACTTCCTGCTAGCCCATTTTAAAATTGGACTCTGGTGGTTTCACCAAAAAGGGGGCGTTAACCTTTTTGTTGCTCCCCTCTATTGGACAATACTGAAGAAATTAAAATTGACCATACTACAAAGTATGCTAGGCTGTGTAAGGCATGGTAGCACAGTGGTTAGCGCTTGCGCTTCACAGCTAGAAGGTCTCGGGTTCGATCTATGTGGAGTTTGCATGTTCTACCAGTGTTCATCCCTATTGTCTACAAGAAAATACGAACATTTTAGTTTGGAAAGATTGCAAAATGACATGAGATGCCAGCTGCCAAAAATGTCTGATGAAAAAAATCTTGATGATGAAAAAAAATAAATACTTGCAATGTAATCAAACCTTTCTGATGGATCTCAAAAATACTGCTGGATTATATTCTTATTGGGACACTGATTTTTGTCAGAGTCAAGCTAAACCCTAAACAACATACATTTTATCAAGTGTCAATAGCCAATTAGGAGAGCTTGCAGGTACACCACAGAATTCCTCCGCAGGTATTCAAACTCATTGCCCATGATGTATTTCTTTTGAGCCCGTTTATGTTGCATGTATTTTTATTTTTTTTGTTTACAATCAATGTTCTTATTGTTAATATAATAATATTATCATTATTCAGTAGTTTTTATAAAGCATTACGCCTTCAACAGCCAGACCAGGAAATGAGAATTGTTTTATGTAAATTTGCACATTCTGAAATGAACCAAGAAATTGGACAAAATGTGAGTCTAACATTTGTTAAAGGTCAACATGCAGTATTAGCAGAAATCCCTTTCTCACTTGCTCAAAGTCCGTGTATTATGAGTGTGAGGCATGTGGTAAAGTCTTAAAATGGACAAGTAGATATTGAATAAAGTGGGGTCAACTGCTTGTAGAACAGATGCTAAGAGTAACTGTGTTGAGTGCAAGGCTTTGATGGGTTGATTTATTTGGACTAAAAAGATAGTCTGACATAAAGCCACACACCTCCAATCCAAAGCTCACAGTCTGCCGCTTTACAGAAAGCAAGAAACGGTGACTTTGATATGTTTAGAGGCTGTGTTCTCCTCATTCTGCAGACCTTGAACTAAACTAATGGAAGAGACCGCGGTGCAGCCATGAATGCACCTGAGAGGGCAGCTTCGTGACAGAATGGGTTCATCATAACTTTAATCACATTAATTATGCACAACAATTCATTGTGTTACTTCACCTCTATGTTACCTTTACCATAGATCATGCAGACGCCTTAGGAAGGTGTACAAAAACTAAAAACAAAGACCTAAAGGGCGATGTGGCATAAAACTGACATGGCAGCGCAGTGGCTGAGCGGAAAGGGAAAGGGAAAGGGAATGTTATTTGTATAGCGCTTTTCATATGACATAGTCACACCCAAAGCGCTTCACACATGAAAGGGAGGGGGCTCATTCACTCCATGCTGATGGTGGTAAGCTACTATTGTAGCCACAGTTTCCCCTGGGGTAGACTGACAGAAGCAAGGCTGCTCACATCTGCGCCAACGGTCCCTCCGACCACCACATCAGCAAGAAGGTCCCGGGTTCAATTCCTGGCCTGTGTGTGCAAAGGGTGGGTCAGAACGGATTTCCCGATGGAGATTAATAAAGTGTACCATAACCTTAAATCAGGATATTTTTGGTCTATTGCTGATTCTCAATTTTTGATTTTATATTTCAATATTATAAATAAATGTGTTTGTTTTGTTTGTATTTTTTTCTTTACAAATATGTAGCTGCAACTATCGATTATTTACATTGATTAATCGAGTAATCGGATAAGTATTTTACTTGTATTAAAAAACTAAATTTTATGTCTTTAGAGCAGAATTTGAAAGGAGAACCACATTTCTGATAGAAATAACACAATGTATTCTTCATTTCTCATTAGTATGTCCTTAAAGAAGCAACATTTCAAACAGACACTGATTGGTTCGTGTCCTTAACAAAAATAATACATTTACATAAACTTTCACATCATGAACATATTACATTTGGACATATTTACATGACAAAATCTGTGGAAAACTGTGGAATCTTTAGACAGACAAAAAAAACTAACTTTCATTTATTTTCTGGCTCAAATTAGACAATTTTGTCAAGATAACGATTTATCGATTACTAATATAGTAATATAGTTTTTCGATTAGTGTCGATTACTCGATTCATCATTTCAGCTCTACAAATATGGTTCATGAGATGGACATTGCAAAATAAACATCAGCCGACAACAAAAGAATGCTTTCCCCCAGGACCATTCAACACTGTAGTACTTTCATAATCGTATTCCTAAAACTCCACTCAACTCTATAGTATAGCACTAGCTTGAAGTGCTGCAGGATTGGTACCTTATCAATTCACAATTTCTGAATTTGCTTGGTTGCCATAGTTCCAGTTGCATTCAGCAGTTAGAACAGGGGTCAGTTGGACAAATTCCTGTTACAGCTGAATAGTTTTGCATGAAAGCGCTGCTAGTAATGTGAACAGCAGTAAAGAAAAGTAATATACAGCACAAAAACTCAGCTCACAGCAGAGCTGTGATGGTGAGGGAGGTTTTTGTCAGGTATATTCCTTAACTTTTTCTACCGTTCACATTATTAGCAGCGCTTTCATGCAAAACTTTATATAAACGGAATTTGTCCTGCTGACCGCAGTTCTAACTGCTGAATGCAACTGGAAACCATGGCAACCAAGCTAATTCAGAAATTGGGAATTACAATGCACCACATTGTTGATTGAGATTGACCATACATTTAATCACAATTTGATAAAAAAAAAAAAAAAAAAGAAGAATTAATTGCACAACCCAATGAAATGCTACAATATTCTACAAAATGCTAGTATTTTCTTTTTGTGGAAAGATCTAGTTATAGTGCAGTATATCAGCTTGGATGAATATATTCATTTGTGCTGGTTATGGAGACAATATATGATTGGACATGCTAAAGAGCTTTGAAGGAAAACATCAGGCAGCTCAGACTCACCTGAGTGACTGTGCACTCACCCATATGTGCTGTCCATTCTCATAAAGCCATCATTTTGACAGCATTATTACTGAGCTGCAGACACAATGCTCTGATTCATAGGGCTACATATGCTACATGCTCATGCACGTATATTGTAGACTGTAATTGTCTGCATATGATTCTAAATAAACTTGTTATTTTATTTTAACAGATTTCTAAGAAAGGGTTCTTCATTGAGGCTTCAGACTTTAAACATTTATAGGCGCACAGGCAGCCCAGAGGCATCAGCCGCTAAGTCTTCAGGGCTTGAGCTCCACAATGAGAGGCTGCCTGCCTGTCCACTGAAATAAAGTCACCTTAGCCGTTTAGTCAGGTAAAAAGGTGGAAAAACAAACAATGCAAGATTAGGCTAGAAACAAAACAGATGACATGCAGATGACTTATACAATTTCTGATGTGCCCCTTTAGATCATGGTCCAAATAATGGAGCACATTCAATTCTGTGGCCCCATGCGTGAACCTGATATACCACAAATACATTGCATAATGAACACAGCGTTTTAACTGAACTTTTAATTTCATTTATATCTCATTTCTATCAGATTAACGCTCATGTGGTATGTCAGGCACATGCATGGGGCCACAGAATTGTAACTTTAAAATGTGTTTGGAAAGACAAATCCAGGCCAACTTCAAAGACAATACTGGCTAAAATGATGGAGTTGAGCCTTGGTGGTCCCATACAATACTACGAAAGTTGGCAGTTTGTTGAAATAGAAACAGTTATATTATTATGACTTTGTTATTCAAATTAGGGCTGCACGATATTGAAAAAACTAGCCATATGCGATACAGGCATTCAATATCGCGATAACGATATTATTGCGATGCTTAGATAAACCGTTCCATTGAATTAAGACATATGTAATATATTTTTCAGCAAATTGTGTCAACAGAAGACTCCAAAAACAGTAAATCAGGACCAAACCAAGGCCAAAAAATTAACTAAATTAGGAAAGTTATAACTAAAAGTGAACTTCTGCACATTTATAAGTTCCATGCATGTTTGGTTTTACAGAGTGTTGGCAAAAAATGTAGAGATCTCAGTCAGATGGAAGACTTAAGTGAATTTGTGATATTTAGTGGCTTCTTGCAGATATTGCGTCACCTAATATTGCGATACAATATCTTTTGTGATATATTGTGCAGCCCTAACTCAAATGGAGATAAGACTCTACCACAAGAGAACAACTAAGCCTTGAAATGCATGAATGGGCAAGCAGTTTAGGTAAACATCCTCTGAACAGAAATATGGACATCAGGCACTGACCCATAGTGAAAGACACAGGAATATAACAGCATGCATCAGTGCGCAGACACTAAAGACAGGCTGTAATTAGATGGTGCTGAGGAATAGCACCTGGGTCGCACTGACACCAGCGTGAGGCTGCTGAGAGAGTGACAGATACAAAGCAAAGTCTGACACAGCAGTATATAGCAGTGAAATCTGCACATCCTTGCAACTCGTGTGCTATTAATCATGCATGTTGACAACTATGATATGCTCACACGAGCCACAACAGATGCTGTTAGTTATAGGGATGCTAAAGTATACACTTGCAACCAAGTAGCAAGAAGCAGATTAGCACCACTGCGTGATAACAGCGTGATCCAAAGTCAGTGTGTCTTTCTGTTTGTGAATGTAGAAGATGGCATCAGGAATGGAGTGGGGCATAAATTTGTAATTACATTGTAAACACTCTGGTACATGTCTCCGACTTAAATTAGGACTTTCTGGATAGCTCTGCGTGAGGTGAGTCATTAGAGCTGCAGTACATAAACAGTGGAACTTGCTCATCTCGGCATCATGGATTCTTGTCTACAAAAGTACCACTAAGGTTTAACTCACAATAACACCCAATTATTAACTGCATGTACAGTGTATTAAATAAGATACCACAGAGATCAGAGGCTGAACTGCTCTGAGCCATGAGACTGTAGACATCACACACACAGGCTCGCATTGAGAGGGCTGGCAGACCCTCACTCTCACTGTATTTACTCACTCGCACAACTGGAATGTGGCGGGCACAGAGCGCCCTCAGGGATTCACATCAGCTTCTGGGTCGGCTGAAGGCCTGTTCCAACGACACATCAAGTCTCTAGACTGTAAAAGCAAACATGCTCAAGGATGCTCTGCAATTTAGATGATTTAAGAATGCTTGAACTTCATGCCCTGGAAACAAAAACAATCCTAATAGCAGTGCGGGGCAAAAGCGGGCTGTGAGTGTTTTTATAACTCAACAAGTCAACAGATTACAACAACAGAGATTATTAGAGAAAATAAATATCTCTTTCTAATATGTCCCATCTATTATGGACATTGAACCTAAACAATATTTATTGAATAGTGTGCAGGGCTGGGCGATTTGGCCTAAAAAAAAACTTGCACTGTAATCTTGTTTTGGCCACTTTAACATGAGTCAAACGGATGTCTCGTGTTGCCGTAGTTTATCGCCAATTTCTATGCTATTTTTCACATCGATCGCTTGGGCACTTTTCTCTGTGGTTTCTGAACGGATTGAAATAAGTAAAAAACTGACAGTGAGCACATGCTAATTCCAGTCGGACTCCTCAAGTGCTCAGTGTCAATGCGTCTTCCTCTGTTTGCTACAGAGCAGCCGCCCCGAGCGCACCGTCGCTCCTCAGGCTCGGACTCAGGGCGGGCGTGCAGCTCTGCTCTTTTTCTTCATTTAAATGGCAAAATTTCATTAAAAATTTTGTATTTTCCAGTTGTGCAAATGAATAGAGTAAATGGCAAAACGAACAGTGGTGGATATAAAGGGGAGGGGACCAAACAGCTCTACGGCAGGCATGTTGTTTGTGACTGTTACGCGGGGGAAATTAACAAGGAAAGGTACAACGGAACGCAAAAAAACCCCACAAATTTGTAAAATAAAAATAGTTTTAAGCTACAAATTCGATAAATCAATTAAACCGTTTTTTGCCCAGCCCTAATAGTATGTATACTTCTCCAGACAACCGTTCACTTTAACCATTTAGATTTAAATTCATCTAAATGAAGAAGCGCACATCTTAACTTGTGCATCCACTGCTTGGCTATGGGGTTTTTTTCGGCACGCCACAGTATTAGTGTCATCTCAGAGGATGGCAGCGGCTGAGATTCCTTCTCACCAGCCTAATCTAGTCGAACGATCTGGCACCTTTTTATCGCACCTTCCCTGCCTACCTGCTGTTTTAATTAACTCGATACCACAGAGAGCAATTATGGCAGACAACACACACATCTCGCTGGGTACTGCGAATGAATCTAACTTGAAAATGTAGACCACAGTTGATGCCACTACATCAACATGTCAAGTGCTTTATGTGCTCTCCTAAACCTCAAGGAGAAACGGACAGCCTGCGAAGCTTTGAAGTTCTTGCAACTTTATCCTTTCATGTGGCTAAAATGAGTTTGCAAAGGGGAAAAAAAGGAAATAGTTAATTAAGATGGACGGATAGCTGAATACGCACTCACCAACAATTTAAATACCTCAGTTTCCCCCCGAGGGAGAGAGGGTAGAGTGTGAGAAATGGAAACAGAGTGAAAAATGTACCAGGGAACAGTGTAAACGAATGGAAGAGAGATGGCACTGTCAGGGAGAAAATATTAGGGGAAAAAAGTGGTGCTAAGGTTTCACTTGCGAAGGTGAGAGGACGTCGCAGAGCAGGCAGTGTCAAACAAATAGACACAAGGTCTAGAGCAGGAGACAAAGAGGAAGCAGGTGAGAAATGGCACCTATCACACGCCTAAATACACTCCAAGAGCTACTGTATCTCTTTTCAGTAATGGGATTCTCTGGCTGAGGATGCAGCGCTTCAAGACAAAATACTGCAGCACAATGTTTAGAGCAAGCCAAGGCAGAAAACTTTTAGCAGCACCCAAGGAACTCATCCTTAACAGTATACCAGTGTGGTCCAAAGTGATGAAGTAGAGATAAACAAACACAACGCAATAGAAAGCTAGAAATAAAATGTGCACAAAACCAAATGCAAAACCCGACTAAGCAAGGAAAAAGAAAGTCTCATCACTGTGTATTTAGCTTCCTGTGTGTATTGTTGGGAACAATAAGACACTATAGGAGGAGGTCACAGCATCTTGTCGTTTCATTGGTAGCTTCATCACAACAGCAGCTCTGGTGTGTTACTTTGAATACATGGAGTGTTAGTAGACTTATTTCAACGCTGCTCATGGAAGTGAAAGAGCCTTAATTAAAGCGTCAGGCAGCAATATTCTCAGTAGCAGGCAGTTGCTTAACAGGTAGGAGATGTTCTGTGATTTGTGAGTTTTCATGACAAGCCCGTTGAACCAATGCATCTCATTCACTCACTATGAATAGACACACGACAACTTACTAAAAACAACACCTGCAAACTGGATTTTTAAAAAAGTTTGGATGAAATGGGTTGACAAGAGAATGAGAGGAAACGAGTTCTTACTCTACGCGTGAAAGGATGCTTCTATGGACGACCACCAGCCAATCAGCTAAGCACTTTCAGAATTCCTAAAACTACTAAAGTTTTTTGGGCATGCAGCCCAAAAAAAGGCTGCATGCGCATTTTCTATCGGTGATAACCACAGACTGGCGATGTGGCAATGTGCGTGGCTAAAGTTAGACACAACACCGCTATCTTTAATTAGCGGTGGGAAAAAAACAACAACACCGAGCCATTAACGCGCCACTTTACGCATCACTCACACCGCGAGCTCCATCCACTGAAAAGCCGAAGAACAGTGATACCCAGAGAAATCTTTATGATGATGGATCCCGCCGGTCCGAGGATACAAACAAACCCATTTAAAACAGCAATGCGTTTACTTTATCGCCACCGCAGACTTGGGTGCATCGCAGGCAACGCGCAGCATAACGGAGTGGTGGAAAGCTGCCGCTGCGATGCTCAATGAGACATGCGTGCACAGAAACTGGGAACAAAACCTTTTAAAGACAACCCAATCAAGTCAAGACTGGTGGGCATACGCGTGGAAACAGAGGCAAACCAAGAGAAACCTACGTATTTTCCTCCTAGCTGCAGTGTGTGACAGAGACAAGCGCTAACTGCAGCCAATTCTCAATCAGACACCAAAAACGCGAGGGAAGTGTGTGCTGGACCCCAAGGCAAGAGGACCACAGGGGGGGGTAAACGAACCTGTCGAGGCGCTGACACTTCTGGAGCCGCCGTAGAAGCTTATGTCCGGAGTTTGAGTGTGTTGGGAGCGCGTGTGTTTTCGCTCTCGGAGATAATGCCGCTGCTGATGGTTGCTCCACTTCCTCCTTTCTTCTGCCGTCTGCTGGCTGCCTGATGCCACAAAGAGGACACATGCAGGAGTGAGTGTGGGGTAGGGCCAGACTACACCCGCTGTGACACAGGTCCTTCCTGTTTTGTTTTTTTGCGAAACATTTTTTTAGGCTTATAAAAAGTGGTAGAGAGAAAAGAAAAAAAAAGGAAAGGAAACTTTTAAAAAAAACAATGAATGGTCACGTTTGAAGGAGCCAAACTTCAATTATTCTTTCTTTTTTATATACATAAATAAATGTGTTGTAATATACAAATAGCACCTACCTTGTCTATGCCATATTTTGTTTTCACTGTTTAATATGAAGAATAGGAGATGTATTAACAAGAGAAACAACAGACTGGGATAATGGCATTAATATTTCATGCTTATTGAATACTGCTTGGCATCAGACATATGGTCAGAAGCTGGGTCTCTGACTGACCCCCTTGGACTTTATAGCAACAAAGATACACATTATTGGTCTGCCATATGATCAAAATGCCACAGATAGGATAAGAGCATGCCAAACTTAGCCTGTGAAATAAAACTGGTGTTCCAGCAGCAGTGGTATGCGACAACAGGTAAGCTACACATAATCTGTTTTTGGTTAAACATATAGGGCTGGGTACCTTAAACAATACCAATATGGCAGAGGTTCCCAAAGTGGGGTCCGGGGCCCACTTTGGGGCCTCAAATAGGTGTCCACATATTCACATTAAAATAAAGACTTTTAAATTAGCTTTATTTATTTGTTTAATTATAATCAGCTTTGAGCCTATAGTTACTGCTGTTTTTATTAAACATGTAAATACATTTTCTTCCACCCAGGGCTGGCCCAGCATAATAAGCAGACTATGCAGTTGCTTAGGGCCCCATGACCACCAGGGCCCCCCCAATAGTGCATAAAGAGAGAGGAGAGAGGAAAGAGGAGGGAGGGGAGAGGAAGGGAGAGAGAGGGAGGAGAGAGAGAAAAGAGGGATGAGAGAAGAGACAGGAAAGAGGAGGGAGAGAGAGAGAGGAAAGAGAGAGGGGGTAGGACAGAGGGAGAAGTGGGGAGATTGACTCGGTGTTGGATTTATTGCAATATATATTTATCTGAAATTAAATTGAAGTTGCGAGGGCCCCATGACATAATTCCGCTTAGGGTACCAAATACTGGTATTTTCCTTTAGATATCAAACTTTTAATGCCTCATGGGTCCTGAGACAGCACTAAAGAAATAAATGATACAAATTTAAAGAGATTGTCTTGGATGGAATGAATTCCCATTACCATTGTTCTGTTTTACAGTTCTAGATGACCAATAATTTAAGGTTTATTTATATAGCGCCTTTCACAGACATCATCACAAAGCGATTTTACATGGGACAATTTACTCCAAACACGATAGAGGTAACCAGCTGCCCCAGATCAAAGTGACAGAGGTGTGGCTGCCCACATCTTGGCGCCAACAGACCTTCAGACCACCATGCACTCACACTCCATCCTTGCCTATTGTACATGTTTTTGGCAGGGGAAACCGGAGCACCCAGAGGAAGAGCATGGGGAGAACAGGCAAACTCCACACTGAAAGGCCCCGTTGGGTCTGGGAATCAAACCCAGGACCTTCTAGCTGTGAAACACTTGCGCTAACCACTGAGCCACTGAGTATAGGTATCTCAAAAAGTATTGACCAGGCACCGGTATTGTAAATCAAGTATCGTATCGGGAAAAAAACGTAATGGTACCCAATCCTTGTTAAACAGTGATTTAAAGAAGTTTGAGCCAGTGAGTCTGGACCTTACAATGTCTTTAATCTTTAAAAGTTAGACTTTTGTTATTGCCGTTTTCTTGGGTGAAGACAAAACATATTTTTTTCTAATATTCTTGTGTTTCAGAACCCAATTATGTGAGAATTTGTCTTTGCATTGAACCGACTGTGTGCGCTAGAAAGAGCATGTTGATATGATGCAGACCGCCCCGCGGCTCAGCCTTGTCTCCACAGCAGGAGCAGCAGGAGGAAGATTAATATAGGGACCCCATCCATCCGTCCTGGTGAAATAATCTGGTCACACACACATACACTGAAATCCATCTCTCTTCCTCTCTCCACACAGTACCAAGAGCTGTCTATTTACACAACAGCCTGCCCACTCAGCCAAATTTCTTTATATGGCTTCACAGATGGATAACAAAAAAACTATTGGATTCAGTTGTGAAGGACAAATACACTTTGGAGTCTTACACAACAAAGATACATTTAGCCCAAGGTTGGAGATCAGAGGAATGCAAATAGTTAGGAAATCAAAGCTTGCTCTGTAGTGCCATACAAAGATATCTCAGACTGTTTTTTATTGGTGAAATTTACATCTGTTTCAAACTGCGGATGCATCACAAGCTCACACAAGATGCCATCAGCTAAAAGGCACAATTGGAGTGAAAGTGGATTCAAGCTAGCGTATTATGGTCAAAACTAACAGTGGGATGCAAATAGTGCTGAGACCATACCTTCTAATCTAGAACATGTAACAAGGTCATGTTCTGTACTTATTTGTACATGAGATACACTTATTCTCCTGGTTCTGTAGCATCTTTCATGCTGTACCTTTTGTTCTGAACATCTGGAGTAAGGGTGCTTTCTTCAGAACAATGCTGTGTATGGATAATGCTGTTACTAGTGTCTATATGTATGAACTTTGGTTCAATCGTGCAGCTGACCAAGAAAGTAAAAAAACATGTACAATAGGATCCCCTCTGGGACCAGGACTCCCCCGAATAAGAGATTGGTAATCTCAGTGGGACCTTCCTGGTTAAATAAAGGTAAAATAAAACTCTGTGGAGGGGCTGAAGTAGCTCAGTGGCAGAGCATTCGGCCACATTGGAAGGTCGGTGTTTCAATCCCATCTCCAGTTACTTCGTGCTTGCTGCCGCTGTGTCCTTTGGCAAGACACTGCACCCACTTTGATTCAGGTGTCTCAATTCTTTGTGTATGAATGAGAGTGCAACAGTGAGATCCATCATCTGCTTATCCGGGTCCAAGCTGCCCGGATCTCATTGCACCAGTCCCTTATGGCTCCTCCTGCAGGTGGTGGATCCACGGGAGGATGGCCTCATGACACTCCTCCACCTCTGGGTGACGTAGCTGGTCCTTGATGGTCTCTCATCATAAAGGGGCTTCTGAACTGCTCTTGGTCTGACCAGTCACCTAGGACCGGTTTGTCATGGGAGACCCTACCAGGAGCATAATGCCCCAGACAACAGAGCCCTGAGGATCATTCGGCCGCTTGAACCCCTCCCTCCACAACGTTAAGGAGGCGGTTCGAGGAGGGGCAACTGTGAGATATAACGGATGAAAAGGAGCTTGGTCTAGAATAGCGCGAGGGGCGGAGCAAGATCTAGATTTGGCTTACCCCACCCAGAAAAGATGAAAACATAAAACTCATTTGTAATTAATGGAGACTGAACTTTCGAGAGGCACCATTGCAACGATATACACTCAAACTAAACACCTTTTTCCACAAAGCTCTTATAGTATCTCCATATGTGGCTGCTTCAACACAGCAGAGAAGATGAAGTTCATGTCAAACACAATGCTTTAGTGCAGCAATGTACAAATACCTGGTATTTGTACATTGGTTACCACTGGAGTGAATGCAAATCATCTCATGTAAAGTGCTTTGTGACTATGTCTGTGAAAGACGCTATATAAATAAAGCTCTTCTTCTACAAATAAAGCACTCAACGATAATGTGCTAAATGTAGCATAATCTATCAGTCTTGATGGCTGTGATGTCTCACTCCTCAAGGCATTTTACGAACTTGATAATCCATAAATGTAATCTAAATGGAAATCTAGCGTGCTTGGTCCCTGTAGGTCTAACATAATTGCGTCTTAAGTCATTAAAAGAAAGGTTTTGTCTCATTTTATTTCCAACAGGATTTACATACATAGTTTTTTCTAGAATTAAAAATCTTCTGTGAGTGTAGGAAAAGTCAGAGATATAAACCAGAAATAGTGAAGTAGTTTGACACATTTATTGTCTGAATAAGAAAACACATGAACTTACATTCCTTCCACATGTCTGGGGCTTTGACCAGAGCAAATAAGCAAAACGGAACCTCAAATCATCCCAAATATTTATGTACAGTCACAGGCTTTCAAACATTCAGAGCTGTGGAAAATTTGTTTTTACTATACTCAGTTTTCTCTCCTTCACATAGAGACACGACATGCATCAGTAGCTTTTTACACAAAGGTAAAATAAACTACACTAGCAAACATTACCACGGCGCTGAATGGCAGGAATATGCACAAAGACAAGTGTGCATACCTAAGCCTCTGCACATGCCTTTAATGTGTCAAGATGTAAAAGATATTAATTATAGTTCTCAAACATGCCAGGCAGATTCACATGACGAGAGGGCTCTTAAGTGCACTACTTCCTAGTGCACTGTGCTGTACTTGGCAGTACTACTACAGTAGCTTCTGCTACTGAGAAACATTCAGAGGACATGTGCCTCAGAGTCAGTCTGAATGAGAGCTGTCACTAGATTTGGACGACTTATGCTTTCGCTTACTTTTGTGCTTCTTTTTGTCTTTCTTTTTGTCCTTCTTTTTGTCTTTCTTCTTCTTCTTGTCCTTCCTCTTCTTTCTCTTCTTGCTGTGGTGCTGATCTGAGGAGGAGGAAGAGGAGGAGCTCTCTGAATCAGACGATGATGAGGAGGTGGTGTCCTGAAGCAGCTGCTGAAGCTGCTGAATCCTAAACATAAAAGCTGATATTAAACTCAAGTAGGAAAGGAGAAAGGCAAGCTTTGGATTGCTCTGCTGGCAACAGAGTCAAGAGGCTCTCACAGTGAGTTCTCATTGAGCAAGCTCTGCTGTGGTGCAAGGCATCTCCTGCCTCTGAGTCACAATATCTGCATGTGGTTTATTACATGTGGTGTACAAGGAAATACATAACACTAGCTTTGATTTACCTACAACGATTAACATCAAAACTCAACAAATAAACACAATACCCATAAACCAAGGCTTTCTTTGTTCTTTTACAAAAACATAAATAAAAACACTGACATGGGTGATGAAATTACCTAAATTAGGTAGTTAGATTGTGGCTTTAACATTCATAACAGGTTAGGTCAAAATAAGAAGGCCAATAATGGCCTTCAACTGCTTTATATATTTTGGTGCTAGTGCTTTAGCCCCACACGAAACTCCAATAATAACTAATAACAAATCCTGCAAATGACTTGAAAGGTTACTCAGTCACACAGGCTCTCACACAGGCTGTATTTTTAATGTGTGGCCAAAATGAACATGGCACAGAGTGCAACAACTTTCAAAGCACTGATGGCCTTTGAGTAACCTTTTTAGGAATTCATACAAAACACACAGGAGACTTGTGTGACTGTGTGTGCCAGAGCACGGTGTGTCTATGCAAGGATACACAATTAAAGGATATAACATCATGGTGTCAAACGCTATGAGCCAGCAAAAAGCAGCAGCCACCATGAGTGAATTTGCAGGTCAGGAGAGATAATGCTACTCACCGGAGATAAAACAGAGGCGTGTGTGACCTAACGTTCTGCCTGGTCTCTCTTTGTTCTCTGAATGTCAGACTGGCATTTTGCTAAATTAAAAAGTACAGAGGGACTGGACTGACATTATGAAATTATAACAGAAACAAACCTGGTTTCTTTTTCATTCCTTTTATTTTCCCGTATCAGGTCATACATTGGGTCCTCATGAGCCTTGAAGACACAAAAGTACATTAGTATCAATAATGCAACATCCCTGCAATGATGTATTACAGTATGTAAGGAGGTCAGCATGTCGGCACTGATAACAGATTACACATGTAATGACATATGCAGAACAATGCCATTCATGTACAAGTTACTGTGTATCTATTTACTAAATCACCAGGCTGCAATGGAAACAACTATTTAATAAGGCCTCAGAAAAATGAATCATGTGTTATATCAGTGTTATAAGAGCAAACTATTTAATAAGGCCTCAGAAAAATGAATCATGTGTTATATCAGTGTTATAAGAGCAAACTATCTCAATGGCACATCAACAAAAGACCTTAACTGGCTTCCTTGATTAATAATGAATGAATTACTGTAAAAAAAAAAAAAATATTCATAAACAAACTTACCACTCTAAACTGCTCTAGTTTCTGATTTCCTTTAATGAAGAAAGGACACTCTTTGTCTCCTGTTCTATGCCCATAATTCTTGCATCTCCAGCCTATTGAGGAAACACGAGAAGATGAGTTTAAACGGCACATTTTTAAGTTACGGTGTATTTTTCATTTAGGTTGTACTGGGAACAAAAATAAATCTCAGTTATCAAAAAATAAATATATATATACACAAAACAGTATCGCTACCAACTGAGTGTAACCCCAGAACAAATACTGTAGATAGTTGTCACATCATACACAGGGTGGGATCGGACTCATGTGGTGTCCCTTACACTGCATCACTTTGACCTCCTTCCCCAGAGGCATCCACAGTCCTTTGGTGGGAGCGTGAGCCAGAAACTGCCTCGCGTCTTCATTCCCAGGCTCTGCAGGAATACAGTCCTCTGGCTTCTCTTCATGCTCCTACGACAACACCTTTGTCACTGTAGATCTGCACCAAGAACATGCACTAACAAAAGGCAACAGCCACACTACCTTGATGAATCCCGGTGGAGGCTGTTCATAGCTGTGTGGACACAAAAAAGTTCATGGCTATATCTCAAACTTAAACTTAAATGAAGTATTTAAGTATTAAAGCTAAAGTGGAAAAAAAACATTTTAAATTAGAAATATACTCACAAAGTCTCGACATGTTTCAGTTTTTGGACTTCTTGTGTAAGTTTTCTGGTTTGCATCTGCAGTTTCTCCAAATCCTCTTTGGATGTTTTCTGCTTTTTCTGGTCTCTTCTGTCATCCTTCTCCCTCGTTCTCTTCCTGTCAGACATTTCTGCAGCACATGCAGATAAATGCGTCTAAAGTAGTAGCTGTTTAAATGTCCCGATTACCCACTGGGCTATTTCTGCTGCTAGCAGCTAAGACTGACGCTGGACTTCCTGTGTCGATGTACCGGAAAAAATGAAAGTCCAGCGACACCTGGAGGCCACGAGCAGCAGTACACACAACCAGAGGAACTTCAACCTCAGAGAATAGTTTTATGAATATGAATATAAATATATATTTTGATTATTTTACTAGCTTTATAAGCTTAGAATGCCATAAGTTTAAGAATAAAAAATAAGGTGAAACAACAAAAGTTGTGTTTTATTTATAGATACATAGTATTTGTGAGGTATTTCAGGTTACAAACACTGTGTACTTCAAACATCAAACAGTGATACAAACACGTAAGTTGGTACAAAATGCATTACATACAAAAAAAAAGTTTTTAACAAAAACATAAACGTATAAAATAAGATGACACTAAATAAGTATATGTCCTGGTAAGTGTAAACAGTGAATATTATTTTAAATAATTCAAAGGTTTTCAAGGTTTACAACCAAACTATTTGCATTTTTTGAGAAAAAGCAAAACAAGAAATTATTTTTACATCTCCTTTTTGGGAGTGACAATAAAGAAAATAAAAATACAAAAAAGATTTGACATCACATTTAAAGTGGTAAATTCTAAATGAGAACCCTGAAAAGAATACTCGTGTAAACAGTGACCATAACTCACAGTGGGGTCTGTTGGATCTTTCCACTCGAAAAATTAATTAATTATCCTTCTAAAATGTTACAACCAAGTATTCATCCTTAAATGGATCAGTACAAGTTGTAATCTCTCTGCAATAGTCCATTGCAGCACTTCGCTCCAATTTGAAGAGCTCTGCAAACTCCCATCAACATTGGTAAGTTTCACTTTTGCCATTGGGGCAGTACAGTGAGTTATTAAATACAAAAGGTACCTTCTGGCACCCTCATAAATGTTTTCGGAATCAGAAAAAGTTTTAAAATTTTCAAAGAGAGGAAAGAAAATCTTTCAGTCCACCTTTCTTTTTGCCTTCACCATCTTCTCGCATGAGTATTTTACTAAGACGTTGCACAACCCAGTTTTTGCCTTTTGCAACAGGAGATTTAGAGGAAGTGGATGCTCCTGAGCTTGGAGTGTTGGTTGAGATGGATGCTCTAGACAGAAAAAACATTAAGGCAGGTTAGATACAGTAACTTAATACTTTGTTGATCGGCAGAAAACTATTAAAATTGCAATGTCAACAAGAATATGATCTGGTAAGCATGAGTTCCAGCACGTACAACGCGATCGTTCTGCCATATGCTAAAAATACAGAAACTTTAACCAAGAACATGACACGTATACTTTTCAAATGATATGTGGCATCTAAGGAATGACAGACTGCATATATATCGTGGTAGACATCCATTAGTTACATAAACTCACTTACCTAGGTGTGTGCACAGGTGTCTTGTCTTTCCCCATGCTTTTGGGGGTGCTGGAGCTGGATCGGCTCACTGACTGGGGCGTCCTGTGTTTGCCCGCGCTCCCTGGGGTGCTGTGAGATCGGGACAGTGTTATGAACTCTCTGCCCATCCCTTTGTGTCTGGACGTCTTGTTGCAGGTGTGGCACGTAGCCATCTAGGAAACAGCGGAAGAGACTCATTAATATTGCACGGCTGTATCCCACTATTATCAAGCCGTCTTGAGGTGAAGGTTGAATTTCCCTAAAGAATAAAACTTTAAAAAGCTGCTTAAAACTTTTAATTTTATTCAATGCCCTTGTGTGTCTCTTTGCCAAAAACAGACCACTGCTGGGAATATATTTTCTGACCTCATCTTGGGCAACTGAAAAACGAACTCAAGATAAAAATCCAGGGTGGCCACAGCGATGGAGGAAAGCTGAGAATTCCCTAAAGGCAGAGTGACGCAGAGCAGTCTCTTACATATTGATGTACAGAACGGTAATAAAAAACATTTTTTTACTTGGTTTTGCGACATACAAATAACTAACACTAAGATGATGTGAACAAAAACATGACTCTTTTCATTTTACTAAGATGACTGAATTTGCCCTTGTATACATAAAACTTAAACTTATTCAGTCAATTAGTAGATGTGAGTCACGCAGGCAAAAAGAGGTTATGTTATGAAATGAACACTTAATCAATGGCACTCAATGAAAAAATAACAGCTCCACATAAACCACATAAAGCAAAACATTTTAGCAACTTAAGAGTCATCGAAATCACATCAATCTTTTCCAAGTTCAAATGGGTCAGATTGCCGTGGGTGTGGTGCCTCTAAAGTCTAAACTAAAGTAAACTCTGTTCATATAATATCTTCCAAATCCTCAATGACTAAAAACTTGACACTCGCACTGGGCAGACTTGACCAAGAAGAGACCACCAGAGCACTATTATTATAACTTCTTGCTTAAGTTTCTGACGGTCCTAAATACTGATGAGACCGAGCACTCACCGTCACGAAAGTAGCCATTGCAGATAGTGACAGGTGCTTGTCTGTTAGCGTTGGGTTTCGATGGACCGAGTAGGACCTCTCTGTGGAACTCTGTGTCAAATGTTTACTATTGGAACCTGCACGCCCCGCTTTATATACAGCCACTGACCCTCCCATGAGGACTGAGGGGCGTGGCGACAACAGGACTGACCAATGCAGAGTGAAGAGAGGCCAAACTATCAGAGGGGCTGTCAACATGCCGCTGCATGACACACTAACTGGGACTATGCAACAGACATGTCGCCAAGGAATAAATCACCTTAGATCACATTAGACAAACACTCTTGCAGAGTTAAATATTAGGAGCCCATTAATTAGGTTTTGGCTGAGTAAATAGTATGTATTAAAGGTTGTGTTCGCCGTAACTAGCTTAAAAGACATGATACACATCAAGGAGTACTGCAGTAAGTATACATAGTGAAGCTTTAAATATGAGTTGAGTTCTATCTCCAAAAGCTTCGCTTTGCTCTTTCTGACCAGAGAGACGACAATATTTAGAGCATCACCATTATGGCTATATGTGATATATATTCTTACCCCGTAGTGACTGCTCGAGTTTAAGTAAAATAACATTTTATTCATAATTGAGGAATAAAAAAAGTACTTCACAGACATCTAGAGTGATTTAAACTTGTTTTTTTTATTTTATTTTTATTCAACAACACGTTTATACAATTTAATTTATGTGTTTGTATTGCATCTTATTAAAATTACGGTGTCACATTTCACTACTATTGAACGCATACCCCAATTTGAGAACCACTGGATTTGTGAACATGCCATTTATTATTAATAATAATAATGGCTTACACTTGTATTGTGCTTTACGCCTGATTACAAAGTTTCTCAAAAGCACTACTGTAACATTGTCCATTCACATCGTACTCCGTGGTGACAGAAGCGAGGCTGCCATTCTGCGCCATTAGCCCCTCCACCACCACCAGCCATTCACTCTCTCACTCCCTTTCATTCTGACCAATTGTACATTTACAACTTACAAGAATGCAAAAAGGAGGGATTTTGTACATTAGTCGTGTTTAAAACATTGGCTTATAGAACAACTGAACTGACTATTCATTCACATGAATGCATTCAATGTAGACTTAACAGTATCTTGGTTTAATTTTATACAATTTTGTCAATTAGTCTAGAGCTTCTCCTTTTCAAAACAGCTAAGATCACCTCATTAAAATGTGACACCATTTGCTCTGTACTGTCCTGGTAACACCAGAGTGTGTGACTATAAACGGCTTTGATATTTTTATGTCTGAACTTGGGAAAAGAGCTCTCCACTGTTTTAGTTGTTAGAAATAATCTGTCCTGATATTTTGTCACATGGATTTGCTTAATTGATGCCCTGAAATGTAGACAATGGGCACGTGAACTGGTGCCAGTGATGGATTTGAGATCTCCTCCTGGTCCTGATCCTAGCCACAGACAGACTTAAACCAATTCGACATATGGCTAAAGTGGGCTCAGGCTTTTGGATATTCAGAGGATCGGGTGCCAAATATAAACAGCTGTAGTAATATTAGGGCCAACTCGGTTTAAGCTTCTGCATGAACTAAACTTGACCTGGAGTTCAGATGTTTTGCCAAAGACATTCCTATCTCTGAAGCCATAATCTTGCAAAGCTATTATTTCCCAAAAAGCATAAATTCAATCATGGCAGGCATGAGGAAAAACTGGTTTGGAAAAAGCATGACACGAATCCACAGTTGAACACAGCCCTACAAAAATCAATCCTGCAGATGGACCTTTCTTTCTATTAATAGCCCGAGCTCCATAAATACACGCCTATTCTGGCCCTCTCTGGCGGCTGCCAGAGGTCAGCGGAGTTGATTAACCTGACCTTGGCAGTTTGATACCGCGCAGCAGGACGGACAGAGATGAGTGAAAGAATTTAGCACGGTCATGAAACCCGTTTAATCATCAGCAACAGTTTAGAAGTTTCATGTTTAGACTGAATGATGGGATTTTCGTTGGAGCGCGTCTACTCAGAGGCCTGCAAATACGTGTTGACACAATGAGGGACGGCCATTTGAAACCATGTCAATACTCCACCATAATGTGCAGTTTGTGGATCAATACCAGGCATTAACTTTCCCCCTGAACATGGCATGTGTAGTAAGAGTGCACAGAGTCATAGCATTGAGGAGCAAATGCCCAGCAACAACACAATGGAATCTGATATGAGCACTCCGGGCTACTCAAACAGTTGGGGAAAAATATGTCATAATCATATCTTATGTCTTTCTGTCCCACAGTGGGCAGTGGAAAAGAACATGCCCTGCTCCACAACACGCTGCGTCCCAAATTAACTGCAGTACAGTGGAAGGATCTTCTGGAATAAATGATATCAGCGAGCAAGTAAACTAGAACATACAACTATGAGCAATCTACAGTAACAATTTTCTAAATTTGTCTGTGTAGGTTCTCAGTCGTACAGGAGTTGTCCATCGTAGGCCAAGATTCTTCAGTCTTCATCTGTACTTTGTAGTTGAAGTGTTGGACGTTTCGAAAGATCGTCATCAGCTTAATAAAGACTTGAGCATGCTCGTGAGTCTCTTAAGAGCTTTTAGGTGTTTCAAAAACAACAGATTCACCAATTCCTCTCACATCCCCAAATTATACCTAAACTTTCACAGACCTCTTTCATTTCTGATAACAATCGTCGTTGTTTTTTTATGAAGTGTTTGTTCAGATCGCTCTTGACCTAAAGCAGTGTTTCTCAATTATTTTCTGTTACGCCCCCCTTGGGAAGAAGGAAACATTTCGTGCCCCCCATCCATATGACGGCTGTGGTGCTGCATAAATACGCATATGGGCGACTCATAGCAAAGTGTATTTGCATCGCCTTTTGTACAGAAAGTTTGTGGATATGGACAGATTAGTTTGCCCTCACACCGTAGTCGGGCCGTAGTCACAGTGAAGCCAAGCGCTGCACATTCCTCGTCTTAGCTTTCGGGAGACTTTTGTTTGTGTCTTTATCTCAGTCTCCCTGCACCTTTCTTTCCATCACTGTTGAATATAAAAAAGCATGTTCCTCGGGCTCACACGCGCCCCCCCCTGGCATTGCACCGCACCCCCCTCAGGGGGGCCCGCCCCACTATTTGAGAAACACTGGGCTAAAGGCAGGCGTCAAAGTAGCACCAACAAAGTAACACCGGGTGCGTTTTGGCAACTGTGGCGCCTAAAGGGTTAAAAATGGATTACAAAAAATGACGAGAATTACGCAATTACGACTCCACCGACTACAGTGAATCTTTGCATTTTACTTGATATTTTCAGTTCACATAAAAAGTTTCATGAGCCAAACTTAAGTTAATAACCTCAGTTCATACAGAAAATTAGAGCTTTCCAAAATCCCATTTTTATTTGTCTGCAACAAATTGTGTAGTCCTCAAAGCATGATTTCTTTCTTTTCCTTAAAATGCAGACTTTGTACACACTCGAGGCGAACCTGCCTAGTAACCGGTCTGTTGTTGGAGCTTTGATTAGGATCAGAGGTGAGCGACAGGAGAGATCACGTTTGGGAAACTGATATGCCTCGAATACCATTAAGCAGGTGCTGACAGACGAGTGGTGGCGAGCGAGGGCTGAAATATGTAACAATGAACAGCAGCCAAAAGTTTCGTCAAGGAAATTCAAGGTTCAAAGGTAGGAAGCAGAATCCAGAGTGATGCCGCGTGTAAACAAGAGGGTTGAGCGTGAGGTAAGGTTTCTTCAGTGTGGCTTATTCGTCTCGTGAGTAGATCAACAGAAACGTGAGGAGTACTCTCTCCTCTGGGTTTTAAATAGCTTCAGAATATAAATACAACGTCAACATGTGCTCTTCGCGTCGCCATGCAGGTTTGAAGCCATCAGATCCAAAAACATTTATCTAGTCTCTCCCTCTCCGTCATGGGAAATAATCACCCCAGTTTGGCTTTCTACTCCTTTAGATAACTGCAGAGAACTTGCATGTCGGCCTTCTCATCAGAAGACGCTCCTGTCGAGGTGTTAACTTCTGTGGACGACCTGGACGTCTGTCAGATGCTGCGGTTCAATTAAAAAAAAAAAATTGTACCAGTAGCTGCAGTTTTCTGACTGATAAGTTAAGCTTTACTGATCTTCTTATATATTTCACCTTAGTGTTTTAAAGAAATGATTTTCTTTCTCAGGTCTTGTGTCATTTCTGTTCCATGTGGTGCCTTTGCTGACATTTTTATTTTTATTTATTTGTATGACAGTGCATATTAATGAACACAACCAGTACAAAGACTTTGAAGCTAATGTCCATCCGCAGTCCTGGTGGCCGTGATAAATACATAAAACACATTATAAAAGACGTAGTGAATGGCCATCACATTTCTGTCATTTCTTTAGTCACTATCAACTAATAGCGACACACACAACAAAGAACTGTAGGATACATTTTATATGTGATCACAAATTTGATTATCTAGCAACAATTTTTTTTAAAGCAGTGAAGGAGCATACACTCTCATCTGTACAGGACACTATTCCAGCTTTTGCCAGCGATTATAATTAATAAAGGAGTTTTAACTTTTAGCAGCTCTCCTGAACTGTTCACCTCTGGGGAGTGGAGACTGATCTGGTAAGCCTACCCGCATTATTTGTTTTTTGTGTAAAGAAATGTTTGAGAGGTGGGGGGGCCATATTATTGATATTTTTTCCAGTTGCGGAAACTAGCCAAAGTGAAGCCCATGTTGTCGAGAGCGCATTTTGAGACTGTGATACACGCTTTTGTCACCACTAAGCTGGATTACTGTAACGGCCTTTATGCCAGTGTGAGCCAGAGCGCACTTTCCCGACTGCAGCTCGTTCAAAGCTCTGCAGCTCGGCTTTTAACAGGGACACGGAAACATGAACACCTCTCACCGGTTTTAGCTTCGCTCCATTGGCTTCCAGTTCATTTTAGAGTGGATTTTAAAATTATTTTATTTACTTTTAAATGCCTGCATGGCCTGGCCCCCTCTTATCTGTCTGATCTGTTCTGCCCTTATGCTCCCTCTCGTGCTCTCAGGTCAGCAGATCAGCTACAGCTGGTTGTCCCAAAAACTAAACGCAAACTTAGTGGAGATCGAGCTTTCTGTGTGGCTGGCCCACGGCTGTGGAACCAGCTGCCAATAGAGATTAGACAGGCCCAGTCTTTACCGGTTTTTAAATCCTTACTAAAAACGCACTTCTTTTCTCTGGCGTTTAATGTATAATGATGTATTTGCCTCATGTTCTTGTTGAAGTTGTTTTACTGTATATTTACATGTGTGTACGGCACTTTGGCCAACTGTACAGTTTTTAAAGTGCTTTATAAATAAAGTTGGTATGGTATTTTATAAATTATACAAGCATATTTTAAAAAAATAATTATTATTTGAAACTTAACAAAACTGAACTCCTCTAGAAGCACGCAATGATGAGCTGTATACGTTTTTTGGCATAGACTTTGATAGACTTTTATACAATTGTTCAGTTGGTTTTAGTGTAGTGGCACCTGCAAGGGACCAAATCGTGAAACAATACTCAATATGGGACAAGACCATACAGTGAAAGAAGGCTTTTGCAGCATCATTTGAAGGTCTTATTTGTCTAAAGCTTTGCAAGTTGAATTTTATAGTACTTATAACTTTTTTTTAGATTTTCATTTCATCTAGTCTGACATGGATTTCATAGTAAAAAACCTTTTTTCAAGATATAAGTTAACCAGACGTTATATTAACTTCATCTTGTCAACAGTTGAGAGATTGCTTTTGTGTTCATTGAGATATTGCTTAAAATGTTCCTTTTTCAAAGGGGGTGTACTCAATTGTGCTGTGCGCTGCACGAAATATAGTTTAGTATTCATCATAATTACCAGCTTGTTAGAAAATTCATAGTTTGCAAATCCCTTCACTGGTAATGGCAATAAAAATGAGATCCATTTCAACTTTAAATTTTAGTCTAGCTCCTCCATTAAAAGTGCATCATATTCAGTTTCATGAAATAATACAACTCCAAATCATTGAAAAGAAAAAGTACTTTTTCATTCTGTTTCCATGCGTATACACCATCCCTGGAGCTTTGTGTGGTGTGCAGATAAAGATGATGAAGTGAGTAAGTGAGTGCGGGAAACCAAGGCATGATGGTCACTGGGGTCACAAGTCCATTATGTTGAAAAGAGCAAAAAAAAAAACATACCAAGTAAACACTGATTCAACGCAACAAAACTAGATCTGCTATGCAAATCCTAGATTCAACCTGAACAAGGACAGTTGAAGAGAACAACTCGCACATTCACTTTGTTCATTTTTCTGTCAAAAGTCAAATCCACAGATCTTCAAACCAAGCAGAGTTTACAGCTCATCAGAGGGAGGTGAACAACCAGATGCTACAGATAGTAACAGCTGTGCAGTATAGTGTTAATATGAGGAGGATTTACTTGTTTACTCCTGGTGTGTGTAAATAGCAAAGAACATTTATTTAATTACATGTACTACAGTGATTTTTGGAAGTAACTGGAGCAGATTTTATATTTCTCACAAAAAATAATTGGAAAATGCCTCCTCTCTGAAAGAGTGATGTAATTTTATGAAATCTGAAAACAGGAGGAACTTGATAAATTAGTGATTAAAAATATCATGTGTACCACATATATTGAGCAGGATGTGGAAGCTGTAAAAACATTTTCAAGGCTGTGTCTCAGAATAACTGGACACTTTGAAGAACATAAGCCCTCGAGGTCTGCCAATTCTCACATCCTCTTTGAAATTAGAAAAGAGGGCAACAGGGAACATGAACAGGAGACACTGCTGAATATTTTTACATATATATATATATTTGACAGGACAGATAAATTGCTAGAGTCTGGATTTGATCTCACGGCTTTGTGGTCTGAAGTGTAAATGTCTGTGCTACAGTCTTATTATCCACTCCACCAGTGGTCTCGAACACACGGCAGGTCCATATGTGGCCCCCTACTCGACAACAATGTTAGTGCAGCCCCCAGTTGTGAGTTTTTGAAAAAGCCACAGTCTGGAGCTGCCACAGATTCCCAACAGTAAATACATGCACCTTACATCACAAACTAGAGTCTCAGCTGCCCTGAAGTTATGATCCATATGATCCAGACTTATACACTTGCACCCACGAAGACACCAAAGAACAAAAACATCTCACACATGTGCTTTGCATGTGCACTGCTGACTCACAGTAGGGTCCTGGGTCAGCCTCAAACAACTTTTAAAGAAACTTGAGCTGTTCTGCAGCTCATAGTACATCGGTTTTAGCTCAAACTACCGGTCTCTGTGTTAGCAGATGGGTCCTGGGTCTCCTGCCATAGAGTTTCATCTCATTCAAACTTGGACGGATGGTTCGCACTGAAACCGATGTACTGTGAGCTGCAGAACAGCTTGAATTTATTTAAAATGTGTTTGTGTTTGAGCCATCCGGACTATTTCATCAGTTTTTCTCTTCTGTCCATGTCCTGGAGGTTAGCTGTAGTACAATGGCGTGTAAACTTTCAAATTTTGCTATGATTTTTACATTGCCCACACATGTTACACCTGTTACTTGCCACAGGTGAGTCTAAACAAACATCACATGCTTGAAACAAAGTGAGTTACCCACAATTTTGAAAAGGTGCCAATAATTTGATCCTTGTTTTTCTCTCTCTCTCTCTCTGAATGGTGTTCATCTCGTCTTCTAGTTACTTCTATATACACCTTATTATCTGATATAGAAGAAACTTGAACATTAATAATAATTTTGTCCGGCCCTTTTATGTGAAATGTGTCGTTTTTGCTGGGGTTTTTTTTTTGCACTGTTGTAATACACACAACGCAAATGAACAGACATATACCAAAAGATGTGTAATTGCACTAACTTTCTGGGAGATATACTTAATTTATTGGAAAAAGTTCAGGGGTGCCAACACTGTCGTCCATGACTGTATGTGCTTTTGAGCACCCAAAAAGTACTAAATCACAATGTGAGGTTATCACCAAATGACAGATCGTCACAGGAATCTGATCAAGTGTCATATTTAAGACTCTCATTCCTCCCAACCCTGCACATTACATCACATACTATAGACAGGATGGAAATCATTTCGACACTGTAGTTTCCATAAATCAGATTGAAATTGATTGAATTGATGTATGTACAGGAATGCATCGTTATCAAAAAGATGAGTATGTTTAAATGTACATGGTGTTATTTTGTTGTGATGGTGCGGTGGACCTTCGCCTGCTCTCTGAAACAAAGTCAAGCCGTCAACATTCCTGCACTAATAAGGGCCACTCCATTGCTCTGCATCTTTGGGCTATCAGCTCTCTGTCACCTCCTGTTGTGTGCGGGCTGTGCGCTGGTGTGCATGCACAGCAAGGCTTCACTCGACTCTGACGCTTTCAACTTTAAGCCAGTCAAGTGCCCATCAAAACAAAAGGGCAAAACATTTTAGTGGGCAAAGCTTTGGGGGTATCAGATTACAAGGAAGTCACGTGAGGGTCCTGCATCAACATTCCTCTTGTGACAAAAATACTGAGAAGCAACGTCACTGCTGGGACAAAACATCCTTCCTGTCAGTGACACACAGCGGAGACTAGAAGAGGATGATTCACTGCATAGTTAGAAAGTAATTGGTGGGTTTAGTGAAGCCAAGTTCATCACGCTTTAAGTTTTATTGGCTTTGAATATATAACCGCAAGAGATGTAAAAACATAACCACTCCAAATAGTGATGTTATTAATTACCGTAGTTGATAGCCATTACAAAACGCAACAAATCTGAATATTTCTTGCACATGGACCCGATCAGCACAGAACCAACCATTTAACCTGATGGCACACAGTTTTGGTTAGCATTTGGCAAGATTGTATTTAAAGCTACAACAAGCAGTAATATTGGCCTTGTTGTATTCTCGCCACCTTAAAAACTGCTGCTAACTTTGTCCCGTAGAAGTAGAGGCGAGCTCTGCACGTCCCTCGCCTCACAGTGCCCTCCCACAGCACCCTCACCTGCCCTAACCCTCACCATGAAAACACAGACACGTACGGGGACTGCAAAATAAATTATTTGGAGCAATGCAAGAAGCAGCAACAGTTAGTGAGCTAACACAGGGTGTAGCAAAAGTTAGTGAAATGAAAAAAGCATGTGTCCTAGTTCAGTTCAGCTGCAGCTAAAATCCTCATGACAGGTTCAAGTCTGCTGGTTTAATAGTCCAGTATCTACTACAGGTACCTGTTAGCTTACAAACCAAGATGGACACATGACTTAAAATGTTCACTACACCAATTGTATTGTTTATTTCTAATATGAGGTCTATTGCAGGCTCACTGATGGCTGTCGGCTGAATACCTGTCTGCTAAATGACCCCTGCTAGATTTTAATGAGGCAGAAGCGTTTCCACTCGAGTTGCTCTTCATTAGCCTGATGTCAGATAACCACAAAGGCCTGCACCACTAATGCAGGGACCAAATGACCCTAATGCAACTGTGTTTCTCCACTAGTTCTGTCTAAATAGGCCCATCACAGCGGGAGGAAACTGACCAATACAATCTCTGGGTTTGTCAACGATTGGGTGGAAGCCATTAGGAAGAAGGGCAATAAGGTTGTGCTTGTGGACGGTAGTACATTGAGTACAAACATTCACTCTCCTAGAAAAAAGCGTAATGGGACCAGTGTAAAAGGTGCAATGATGAGTGCAGCTCTCACACGGTCAGTGAAGGCAATACACATAATCTCATCTATCCAATAGCAACAACTGAAAATCACACAACCAAAGCCTTGGGTTGCTAAGTTAGAAACCAATTATACAATAATTTAATGGGCTTTTTAACACTAGATGAGCCTTGTTGTCATTGTTGTCCTTAGTGCGATTACTAGTTTTCACATGGACACGCTCACACTCCAGGAATCCTTCAAACAAGGCTGTAAATGCAGCCGCAGCAAATCTCCAAAATTAGTTTCAAACCTTGGATTCGTTTTTCACTTGTCTGGACAGAAAATTGACTAGTAAATGCATTTTTTAATTTAAAACAGTGATGGTTCCAGAAACTCCTGCAAGAACAAATGTTTATGTTCATACATGAGCTTTTGTGAAAGATCTGAGGGCTTACAGTGGGCCACAATGTTTTCAGCTTGTCGTGAACCAAATATCTATTGCAAAAAAATTGCATAAAATAAGAATAAATACATGCTGTGCTTTGTTTTTCCCTTGTTCAGACAGTAATGTTTGTACAAGGACAAAAGTGCACAGTGCGATGCGTCTCACCAGGACTGAGGAGGACTTGTTGTATTGTTGTAGCAGGTCCTTCTGCACCAGACTGAGGTGTTTTCCCCGAGCCTGCCTGCGCAGGGCACTCCGCACTCGGGCTGAGGGCTGCTGTTTGGGTCGCACTCTCACTCTGTGGTTGTCAGGCTGCAGCCACTGATAACAGAACGAACAGACTGCAGCATCCGGGAACAAACGGCCCCCCTTTGAAGAGTCTGTAGAGAACAGCAACGTAATGTTTGTCTGAAAAGTGAAAACCTTACATGTAATCTTAGTTTTTGCCAGAAAATTATTGTCTGTAATGCTGACAGAAGCTAAAAGCATTTTTTTTTATAGAAATGTGCACAGGAGAATGTTTGTGAGCTTGATCTCATCAGGCAGTCTGTAACAGACAGCTGGCTCACTGGCTGAGGATTTAGTGAGTTTTATTAACCTTGCCAATCTGGGGACAAGGTCTCTGTTAAAAATGCATTAGAACAATAACACATATACACCGGTAATATAAATAATTATAACGGCGCCATACAACTTACCATTCGCTTCCACTGGACCTTGCCTAAAAAAACAAAAAGAACAGAAGAGGGTTAGCCACTTGATTTGTACATCGGGTGTGATAAAGTACTTAAAATGACTTTCCAAAAATAGTATGCCTTTATAAATGGTCTATTATGAATCATAATGCAATTTATAGTACAATGGAGCTGTGGAAAACTTTCACACAAACAAATGGTTCCTTTCCAAACTAAATGGGGGATCTCTTCGAGCCCGTTTCCACTTTTGAACCACAGACAATGAGAACAGTGAACATAGACTAAGCCAGAGTTAAAACCAGCTAAAATCGATGCAGTCCATGCAGCAGCACGTGTGGCTGAGAGACAGATGAGGTGTGTGTGTGTGTGTGTGTGTGTGTGTGTGTGTGTGTGTGTGTGTGTGTGTGTGTGTGTGTGTGTGTGTGTGTGTGTGTGTGTGTGTGTGTGTGAGATCTGGAGCTTCCCCGCTGGCGTCTGGCACCAGTGCTGATGCTCTCTGCTTTCAGTCATCACATGTGAGCAGAGAAAACACTGGCTGCATACATTGCTCTTCGCCAATTTATTAAAAAGGCCTGGATTAAATTGCGAGATTATAGGGATGCCTCGTCACAAAGTACAGAAAAACAAAGCAGGCGACACAGTAACTCTGCGTGATGCCAGCCCAGACTGATCCTGTGCAAGAATGAGTCATGGACCTTTAACATTCCCACAAAGCCTCACACACAACAATTAACTGGAAATTACACAGACACAATGTGTTCACTTTCAACGTATGATGGACGCAGTGCCACACAATTGTCAATGCCTGGCAGGGGCGGTTTGATTCAAGAAATACTTTTTAATTGGTTAAATCTTTGGAAGCACTTCATTTTCCAACAAACATATTCACAAAGAGTTTGTCCTGAGAACCACAAGAGCTCAGCTGTTCTCATTAAAACACCCAGCATGCACTTCCATTTAAGAGCACATTGAGGGTTTGGTGATAGGCACTAAAGATACCAGTCTGAGCAGAGACATCCAGAATGTGGGCGATAGTTTTAACAGAAA
>OMNZ01097570.1:11289-27407 GCA_900303255.1 Lesueurigobius sanzi | reverse complement strand
AAACTGAAAGCGGTAGCGCTCAGAGCCAGAGCGGCTTCAGAGACTGGAGCTGAAGCTAGCTCTCGAGCTAACACAGCTAGCACAACACCGCAGATTGTCATGTAGTAAACACTACGGGGCTATGTTAAAATTACTGACAGACGGATAGGCAGACGCATTCTCCCAGAATTATTAACATACCTTGCATTGGCTATAGAGTTGTGGAGATGGTCCCTCAGTATCGATGCCTTTAGCAGACACTTTTTTCCACCACGTTCTGCAAACAGAATAACTGTCCGGATCGGCATTCTTAAAATCCCCAAAATATGTCCATGCTGATAGATAGATAGTCCTGAGCGCTGTCGTCTCCTCCTTCGGTCCTGATTTCAGCTTCAAGAAAGTTTACACGGTTGTAGGCTAAAGTGCACCTGCGCGCAGCAGCCTCAGCCTCAGAAGGGGACGCTGAAAAGAATCACGGTGACTGACACCGCGGGCGCGGTTATCCACCGGGATAATACTATATGTATAAATTAAAACGTCATTTTTATAGTCAACATTTTTACCGTGGTTTACAGCTACACCGGAAATCGTGACATCCCTATGTCAGATATGACCTAGGTTGGAGGACAATGTTATAACACATTATTACTATAACTTAAAGTACAAATCGAAACAAATTATTCATAAATTATATGTTTTATGTTGTCACAGTTGTCATAGTAACGATAGGACCCGATACATGCTTCAAATCCATGCCCAAGGAGCTGGTTGAATGTTGCTCTCGTGCCCAATCAAGTGGACAATAAAATATACTGCATGCAACAGTGTCATTAATCATTAAGAACCATATCACACGTTTTACCTTGGATGACATTATCAACATAATGTGTTTAACTGAAAGAAAGAAGAAATGAAAAAAAAGAAAAAAAAAAAAAAGCAATAGCTCATATATCAGGATTTTTAAATGGCTCATTTAGTCAGTTGGATGTATAGGCCTATATATAATCCATCCTTTATTCCCCTCATCGTGGTTTGACGTAAATTTATAAAAGGTACAAAGATCCAAACCAGTGTTGTTTTTTAGGCTTCTGTTCAAAAACTCGAGCAAGTAAAGGCACCCTATTTGTTGGAGCTGAGTACGTAGGCAAGTCCAGTAAGTGACAAGCTGACAGAGGAGGTGACGTAACGAGCTGACAGAGGCGGCGACGTGACAAGCTGACAGAGGAGGTGACGTGACAAGCTGACAGAGGAGGTGACGTGACAAGCTGACAGAGGCGATAGGTCACGTGGTATGGCTGCAGCTAGACCCCTCTCGAATGGATACATTTCAGCACAGAGATAACCCGCTGTGCTAACATTATACATGCAACACTTACCACGTTTGACGCTCTTCCTTCCATCAGTTGTGAAGTTGCTCCGGTGTTAAGCTCCGCAAAATATAATCCACAGAAAGCGGGTCCAGTTCTGCAGCTCTGTCCCAACGTTTAATGTCCATTTTTCAGAAGTTTCAAGCGCTGTCAAAGAAGAGAGCAGGGCAAGATAACAGCCGCTCTCCTCTGACAGCAACAACAGAGCGTATCTCCACGTGTAGCAGCGGACCAATCAGAAGCCACTGTAGCAGCTGACCAATCAGAAGCCACTGTCGCGGGACATGGGCTTGAGCAGATATGAAAACAGCGGTTGAGTAACTCCAGATCAGGCCGACAGCAAAGCGCTACAGACACTGCATTTAACTAGACTTTATCTGGCTCTGAAATCATCATACATCATCATACATCATACATGCATCCATCGTGTAGTCTCCATACTGTATGTGTGCGAGCCCCCACGAAAACATTAAATAGATTATCCACAATTCCCCTCTGTTAAAGGGAAGGTGATCAACTGTATCACCGCACTCTTCCATATCGTTTATACAGTATATTAGTGAACAAGGGCTTTCAGAGAGAGGTGGGGTGTAAACAGAAAAGCGCGCTACAGAGCTTTTCCAACAGCTAAACTCAATGGCGGAACCAGGACTGAATAAACCCCTGACTCATTGGTGTGAGCACATTGTGGACTTCCGTCAAACCAAGTACTGTATCTCTAACATGTGAGAACTGTCACAAGGAAACCTGGAAATGCAAAAAGAAAGAAACAAAGTGCCCCAGGATATCTGCACCAGTATATGCACTAATGAGCGAACCTGTGGGACATGGGGACCTCTCTCTCAACCCTTTCACAGTGCACACATTTTATCTGTGGCTTTTTTAGGGTGTATTCAGACCAGGAAAGTCCATTGGTCCGCTTGTTTGGTCCGGACCAAAAGCGCACTTTATTTTTTTCATTTGGTGCGGTTCGTATTCAGACTGTACTTTTTGCAAGTGAATTATATTATGTAAATACAACCACACATGTGACGATTGGTGCTCCCATTGGACAGCAAGGACAAGGGGCGGCACACAGAGCACAGACCCGGAAATGGAGGAAAACATGGAAGTCCTACGTGCTGTGGCTCCAGGTCTGTCCACGACTCATTGTTTGTAGCATCCAGGCTGTTAGCATTAGCAGCAGTGAAGGGCTAATTTTTCCCACGGTGTCTTTCTAATCTACGGTGGCTTGTTAAGCCCAAAAAGGTGCGTGTATCCTGGAGTTGTTTCGGATCGAGGCTGTTTGTACTCAGACCTGAGTCAGACATGAAGCGAACTGCACCAGAGTCCGTTTGGAAACAGGCCGAGAGCACCTAAAAAAGTGGGTCTCTGTCCGGTACTCTGATCCGCACCAGGATTCGTTTGTGTGTGTTCACACCTGCATGAAAGGTCCGGACCAGCGGTCGAAACGAACTCTGATCCGTTTAAAGCAGACCAAAGAGTGCAGGTCTGAATACACCCTTAGACTGCTATTCTCCTGGACCTGCACCCTGCCTTTACCCAGGTAGCCCCATTGTATGAATGCGAACAATCCACGGGTCCAACCTGGACATATGGACCAGTGTGGTGTGCACCCACATGTGAATGCGCACGGTGATTGGCTGGCCATTCAGCCTCTTGGGAGTGGCAAAATGGTTTTACATTCAACGTCGCTCATGTTGAGGAGCACATCATTGCGAAAGAGAAGGCCACTGGGTCTGTCGAGGATCCAAATGATTGGTTTGCACTGCAAGACCAATTTCCAGTAGACTGCTGCCTTCTTGCGCAGGTGCCTTTGCGACTGTACGCTGTTGCTCCATGTCCATTTCTGTCTTTATTCTTTCCTCCATCAATGACATTACATTTGCACGATTCTTCCATCTTTTTACCTGCCGCATGAGCAGCAACAGCGCAATAAGTTCCACTTCATCCATCTTTTGGAAAGGTCCGCTCAAAGTGCAACTCTTTCACAATTAACATGCTTTTTATGCAAACCCTGACCACTCTCTGCCCCTCACGGCTTTTGACCAAGGTGTGTGTGAATGCTTATGGTTAGGCGGCTTGGAGCCAGCTGTGGCTGTCATGTTTGAATGACATACACAGTGCGTAAGCGAGCTCCAGTTGTCCGCACTTAGCCTGGTGGTGGTGTGTGAATTTCAAAAAGTCAAAAAGCCATGGTACTTCTGTGTTTTGCATATAAACAACACTGAGTTTGCTGTGAGTGGAGCGGGGGATGACACATTAAATCTGCGACAGCTAATACTAAAGGCTAACAAGAAGCAAAGTTCTTCAGAGTTATGGTGGTGTAAACGTTGATATTTTCACCAAACTTCCCAGATCTAGCACTCACTGTGAACACACCTACAAAAGTGAAGCACATAGGGTTTTTTTTACAAGGCCCTCAGAGGAGAGAAACTCACAGAAGGCACATTTTCTCTCCGATAGCCACTTGGGTTGAGAGTATTTTGATCAAAATAAACACAATAATTCAATTCGTAATTTTCTGTAATTTTACATTAATGTATTATTGTCACAGACCAAGTTTAATTTAAGCCAGGATGTATTATTGTTTCATGAAAAATTGCACATGCATTATAGCATTTTAGATGAATCAAATATCGATTATCGCGATATTTTCATAGACGATATATGGTCCTTGAAAATCATTTATCACGACAGGCCTACACACATGTTCGACAAAATGCTCAAAACATCTTTCCCGACTTTGAGTGCGGCCTTTGAAGTTGCCTTTCCTCTATGGGAGCTCAGAGACATCCGGCATGTAAAAAAAAAGGCTATGATTTGGGAACCTGGTAAGCTAATTGGTTTGCACTTCCATCTTCTCAATTTGTACGGGCTTTTGTGCCAAGGCCTTTGAGGCGCCAACTCTTGTAATAGTGTTCCCATTGTTCACCGGAGATTTGGGCATTTTTTTCTTTTCGCGAAACTTATTGGGGGAATCCATCTCCCAATTTTCTCATATGGGAAAAGACTGGGGGAAAATCTCTTTGAATTATGGATATTGCTGCAGTTGGAATTAAGACGGCCATTTCTGAATCTCGCCTCACAGAAGTCTCCAAAGACAGAACTTTTCACAACATGAGCCGATCTGCAATGCGGCGTAACAAGTCATGAGCGGCTCGCCTTAGAATTACGAGGCTATCTTATCTTATCTACTCCCATCATAATGTCAGCCTAAGGGACAGCGCGCCTCTGATCTTATAGACCATAACCATCAGTATCTATTAGCTATTGGACCCTTAAATAATGTGTCTCATTCCCCCCCCCCGCTTGTACAAGTGAAATGATTTCTCAGTGGTGCCCATATCTTGTCCCGCTCTGCATTTAGTTTGTCTGCGCCTTTGCCAACCGCATAACTATCTAGTAAATGAGCTACAAATGAGATAGGGCTTTTCGCCGGGGAGCTGCACAAATTATCAGGCCAGTGACCACAGTGTGCACTTGAGCTTAAGATGCAGGCTGTTGAGATTGGCTAGCAGCAAATCTAGAGGCTGGTTGAGTCTTCAGGCATGTCCAATCCCGCCCATTCAAGCGTTAATGCCCCAGAGTGGACCGGAGGAAACATTGCAGATCAACTCGCCGAGGTCCCCAGCCTCCTCCAACTTAGAGCTTCCTTTGGCCCAGTCGCGGTGGGAAAGCAATGATTCTCGCACATGACAGGACATAGCAACACTCGCATCCTCCCTCCCTCCCTCCCGCTCATGTTTTTAATGTACTCTTCTGTGTACTCAGCACTTTTAACGTACAAGTTTTTAATTATAGCTACCTGCAATGTAATAAGAAGCTACCAGGGGAGTTCAGTACCGGGAAGTGAATTTGTGAACAGCTGTTGGCACATAAATATTCTATAGGTCAAGCTGCAGGAGAAAATCACTGTCAAAGACGCACGGCATATTTCTAATACGCAGACAACCATTTAAGTGGTATATCAAATACATAAATAAAGATAAACAGTATGAAACTGCCCTTTTCAGGTTCAAGCTCATGCTTTATTATGGCTTGATGAAGTTTTTGCCGTAGCCTTGGCATTTTTGTAGTATTACTTAAAACAATATATCTAGTGTGCTCAAAATTTTACTGTACATACCCTTTTTTTGAAAAGCGTAAACAGACAGGTTTTTTTTTTTTTTTTTTTTTTTACAATAAATGGCTTCACACAACCACTAACCATGAGTGAAATAAAGGTTTTTGTGTTATCATTCATTTTCTATGAAATGCATATGGTAAACTTGTGTAAACGTTTCAGCACAACTGTACTTCTACAATTTCAAAGATTATAAAATATAGTTCCAGCTGAGGATTCTCATCCTGTTTTGAGAGCATGAGGGGAGACAGACTAAATATGCAGGATTGTGAAATATGCATGAAAGACACAAAACTGCACTACAGATGTTTTGATGAGAATACAGCACTATAGGTTTAGCCTGCTATGGATTTGGATTAGGTGGCAAACATCGTACTGTTGGCACTTCTTAAACATGAGTCCAGTTTTGTTTGTGTCATGTTTTTGATCATGATATAGATCATTTTTGTCTTTTATGAAGTAACTGAAAGAAGTTAGTAATCAGAAACTGACTTTTGCAAGTGGATCACAAGACAAGAGCTCCGAACATGCTCAGAAAAGGAGAGCTGTGACATCTGTAATGCTCAAATTGAGTTTTTTTTTTTCTTCTGCTACCTAAATAGTTCCTGAGAAGAGTCAGAAGATCATGACTCACATGCCACAAACTCAAGTCTCGGACTGCTATTCACAGGAACTGTCAACTTACAATTTTAGAATGTTTATGTTTGGTATGTGTTTAAATAAAATAAAAGTTGGCATACGCAGACAGCAAAGCAGATGAAAAATCCAGAATCAGAAGATGACAAATCCACACAGCTTTAATAGATGAGATGATCTTATGTCGGTTTAATTTCATTATTATATATCATGTGCAAACTGTAAGGCACATAAAAGTGTACAACCCCTTGTGAATTATTCGATTGAGTAGACAGAACATACAATTACATTCAACAGTAAAAAACATAAAACAAATTAAGTAAAAAACATCTCTTCAGGATCAGGGGTAAATTAAATTGTAATGATCAATTGGTTTAGAAGCTTTACTGCCTTTTCATTTCATGGCTTTCAAAGACTTGTAATACTCCTTAAATTAATTTATACAACCTTTAAATACAAGTGGGGACTTAAAACATGGAATGATGTATATCATGTTTTGACAAATACAAATCTTGAATCTTGAATGTTTTGCCTTTATGAGGATTACATTTACCAGCAAATTTTTTTTTACCAGCATTTACTTTCCAAAATCATTCCATATCATTCCTCACTTTAGCCATGTTATAATGCTATTTCCTCATCAAAAACACCCCAAAACGGTTTTTGGCTTCACACACACATGTCTGAGCAATCCTGCTCTAGCTCTCGGGCTGCTGCTCCGCCCAGCCCTGGAAAACAACTCGATCTAACATGCTTACGTAACCATGTAAGGACAGGCCCCATCGAGGAAGTGCCGCACCGCCCCTGCACCATAAAATACACGCCCACTCTCTCAGAGCTGCGATCTCAGCAGTTCTGAAGTGATTTCTTTCTAACCTAACCTGCACCAAAAATCATGTCTAGATGATGAAAAATGCGTGTTTGGTTGCGAGGGGTATAGGACTTTGTTCAGCCTTCCCAAAGTAGAGGATTATCGCCAGAAATGCTTGGATTTCATCGGTGGGAGCTGCTTTCCCCAGCTTGTTTGAGATCGTCACTTCACAGAGGACTGCTGAAACTTTGGCAATACCAGCGTGGATTTTCCCAGAGGATAACTCTTGAAACTGGTGCGGTTTCCCACAATAAAACCACCGGATGGAGAGGCCAGAGCGGTGAGTAAAAAAACAAGCTGCTAACGTGAGCTAAATGCTAACAATGCTGTGTTAGCCATAAAGCTGTAATTGTGGCACATTCACAACGTGGTTAAAACATACTTGTTGCTCACATTACGGTGTACATTTAAACTGTTAAAGGATGAGGCTGTACTTTATTATTGTCATGGGTCTGCTCTGCGTCCCCAAAGTTATATCAACTCCTTGTAGCGTAAGGCTCCACACTCGCCATGTTTACGGTAGTATTGATTAAAAATTTCAAATTGCTGTGAAACCTTTCATTGACAATGACAATAACTTATATTCTGATAAAGTTTTCGTGGGCAGTAGGCTCCGCAGTGGTTCTACGGTGACGTCATGAAATGGGCGGTTTCAGTGATTCAAGCGTCTTTTCTTCCGGGTTGGACATTTATACTTATATTTCATAAAAAAACTAGGTACTACATGGGAAAAGTATTGTCATATATATAGTTGATTTGGGAAATATTAAAATAGCATGATCTAGGTCCTTTAAAAATTCACTTGATTCAATTTCTTTGGAGTTTGGTAATATAGGATATTTTAAATATTCGGTCCTTCATTTTTTTTAGTCTCACGTCTGGTGAAGGACTGATTTGAAGGCCTGAAATGTCACTGCTTTGGTACAGGAAAAACAAAACAAAACTGTGATTGTCGAGCCCTGTGGATCTTCATTTTATTTTTCATCATTATGTGTTTAAATCAAACAATAATAATTCGAGTTTGTTTTCCTCATCATGCTCACCCCAACTACATGTAAATACTACAACATGCTGCTGTGAATGTCACACTTTGACTTCTGGAGTTTTATCAGCAGATTCTGTGAGAGAAAGTCAAAGTTGCACTGTCGCTTTCAGTAAATAAATGCACCAAAACATCTCCCAAGTAAAAGTAAGAATTCTCCCGCTGATGTCTTGGTGCAGGGCAGACCCCGACGCCCACGCCGCCCGCCCGCGCACAGGCACACTCGCTCGCGGCTCGCGGTAATGCTACGAGCCTCAAGGTTGTCGTGCTTATTGAATATATCAACTTAACCACTGATGTCATTGATCAAAAAGCCAATTCCAGTTCTATTATTGCGTTAGAGGGTAAAACAATTGCCAAATGACTTTGTAAGGTGCACCCACTTGGTAAACAGATCCGCGATCCATTAAAGCCATGGAGATTATCAAGGCCCAGTCCCAACAATTTGTGGAGATTGCGCTGAACACCCCGCGTTGACCTTCCCGCCGCTGTTGAAAGTCAATGGCGAACGTGGCACCAAGCCCACCGGCGCCCCCTGCACTTTAATTACACTGCCTGTCCTCTCAAAGCCTTATTTATATAAGCGCATGTCCCCATTGATACCTATAGCTTATAAAGTCCAGATGCCACAGGGACTCGTAATAGTTCCCATGGTGCTGCTGGACACAGTTAATCAAGTAGTATCTTTGCAGCGTGATAGTGGAAGAGTGGGCTCAGCGAAGCTAATGCTGTGTGGCTCCTGAAGTTTTTTTCTCACCTGGGGTTACAAAGTTGAAAGCTGTAATACTTCTTTTTTATTTAGATCCTTACCCAGAGCATCCCAGTGAGAGAGAATACAACTCCGACAGAGTGTTGGTGCCAGAGAATCCTGTCTTTTTTAATTTCACATAGTTGTTGCCAATGCCAAGTAACATACAGATCAAAAGTTAAAATGTGAAACCAACTTATAAATGAGCAGAAGTTCAGTTTTAGTTATAACTTCCCTAATTCAGTTCATTTTTTGGCCTCGGTTTGGTTCTGATTTAGTGTTCTTGGAGTCTTCTTTTGACACAATTTGCTGAAAAAAGATATCGCATGTGTCTGAATTGAATGGAACGGTTTATATATCGTCATCGCGATTCCAATATCGTGCAGCCCTAGTTGCCAGACAAGCAACCAAATGTATGCCTGCTAAACACAATGATGATACTGAATGATACTGAACACCTGTTGACTTGTCTTCTTTCTAATTATTATTTATTCTTCTCTCTTCCTTGTTCATTTTTAGTGAACTTTGTTGGTTTCATTTTTCTTTTTTCATCATACTGTACACGTTATTTTTCCAATGGTGAACTTTGTTAACATGACTTTCTTAATCAAGAGTTAGTTACTTTTTATTTTCTTTGTGCCTTTTCAGCTGTTGGGCTTCTTCAGGTGTTACTCAGGGTCATCTATTTAATTTAGGCTTTAGTCCAGTCTCTGGCTTCCTGTCGCTCAGAAAAGAGACTTTGAAACAGCTCTGATTGTTTACAAGTCTCCTCATGGTCTGGCACCAAAGTAAATCTCTGGCATGTCAGTGCTGTGTAACCCACCTCGGAGTCAGGACTAAACATGGTGAGGCTGCGTTTCACTTTCATGCAGCTAAAATCTGAAACAGTCGCCAGAAGATGTGAGACAGGTCTCAACTCTGACAATGTTTAGATCCAAGCTGTAAACAATTATATCTAGCTGTGCATGACAACTAGAAGAATTGTTGTGTGCGCAATGAATGATTATATTTCTGTTTTATTGATTTGATTTGCCTTCTTCAAATTTGATGTAACTATGAAGCACTTTGAATTTCCTTGTGTATGAATTCCGCTCTACAAATAAACTGAAGTTGCCTTTCTAATGTTGTACATTTTGTGCTTACATCCAGTCGCTTATAAGGGCATGTTTAATAATGGTTTGACCCTGGTCTGGTGCTACTTGGAAGGTCAAACATTTCATGAAGTGGTACTTGGTGTAAAAAGTTTGAAAACCATTAGCCTAGAAAGAATTGAAGGGGAGCGGCACGATCCAGGAGCAAAAAACGGGTTCTGCAGGACTTCGAAGTTGTCAGAGAGGCCTCACCAGCTATATATATATATATATATATAACAAAACTCTCTGGGGCTCTGTAATGGGTCCAGGCGGGATACACATTTGTCTTCCACGTTTTGCTTCATCCTCTGCTTCCATTCACAACCTTCCAGTTTATTTCCTTTTGGATTCCATTCCAATAAAACCTTTTGAATCCTCGAATCTTCCGTCTGACTATTCTTTCCTTAAGACGAGACAAGATCAGGTGAAAACATGGACTTTTCATGCAGTGGTCAATTTACAGATTTAGTTTTGTTCCATAACAACTTGTTTCAATGCCTCATGCATCTCCAATACAGGAGGCACGCATAAAGTGACCAACAAGAGGCCCATATATGGTCATCTCATTTCTCACAAAAGCCAAAGAAAGAAAAAAAAAGACATGCGCAGATGCTGCAAAACTCAAAATTCATACATGAATTTATGCATGAATTTGTGTAATTCATGCCTGATTTCATGTACCCTCATTATGAAGTGTTACCTAATAGGTAGTCTTAACTTTCCGGATTAGAACATTTTGTGACCTATTTCTATCTACGTGTGATTTTGGACCAAGTAGCAAAGGAAACACTTCACTGCTGATTTAATCTAATCTCTTGTCACCCTAACTACAAGAGCTAATGACCGCACGTTGTTATCATCATTATTTTTCATTTGAGTTATATGTGCAGGCCCCAACCTCTGTTACATAACAGCTCCCAAGACGGACGCACTAAATCAGCCGCCTTAGCGCCGTGATGTGGTTGGGGTGAGCTCATTGACATAAACGCTAGGGTTTACGGTAGGTGACCTCTCGCTGACCTCTGAGCGCGCGCGGATGTTTCTCAATGCGCTTCATCATAATGCGCATGGATTATACGCCGGCATTGATAGGTTAGTGGTTAATGCAGGATCGATGCGAGGCTTTATGATGTCTGGTATATGTTTAAAAACGTTTAAAGGTTCGGGAAAAGGCAGTAACAATACGCGCAGTCAGTCTAAGCTGGGGTCTCCCTTGATTAAATGGGCCTCCTTTATGCCCTGTTGGTGACTGCGTGGTGTGGTTACTTGAATATAAGTAATACTATATTGCGTCATTGCGTGGTATTACCTGGAATGGAGCTCAGTGATTGGAATCCTGTCATCCAATCGCAGCGAGGAGAGGAAGTTTGAAAAGACAGCAGATGCCTGGATCTCCCTCTCCCTCTCTCTCCTGATGCTAGATGCTGCGCTAGCCTGTTTGTACCAGTCCTGTTTGTAAACCTTTTGGTTGGGAGGTTGGTAGGTGAGTGGATACCCTGTACACCTGGCATCACGTAGTTTTCGTTTTGTTATATACAGTACACTAGGCTTATCAGTTGTGTCACCCATGTATGTTTTATTTAAGCCACTATTTAGATAAGTTTATCAGGCATTTGTGATTGTTCTTTCCTTTTTTAGATTCTGTAGTGGTTGAGTTTAGTTTTAATTTGGTTTGTGTCTGAAAATATAGTCCAGGATCCACATGTTTTTGTCACTGATGTTTAGAGGGGGAAAATGGAGAATGGAGGACAAAAAAAACAAACAAATTGAGGATTTTTGTTTTTTGATGTGGCAAAAACTGTGTGGAACTGACCAAAGCTGCCTCTGAAGAATGCAAATTTCGCCAAGAGCTCATTAGAGGCACATAAGTATATTTTTTGAGACATCCTTTCAGGAGATCAATGCTTACTTCGGTTCGGTCTCAAAAACAAGCCATAATGAGTGCTTGCAACCTATTGGGGCAAAGTGGGCTCAACTCATGGCGAGGCTGCTGTGCGAAGCGCTATCGTGGCATCTAAAGAAATCTCGGTAACGCTGACTGACACCACATCAACAGTGGGAACATCTCTGTGCTTTAATCTCCAACTTTTATGCAAATGCACCTCACAGAGAAAACTCAGCAATTATTGAAAAACAAGTCAGGAAGAATATCTGCATAATGTAGCATTTGCAGGCAGGCCATGCAGAGTTCAAATGCATTTTCTTTAGAGGCGTTTCTTTTCATTTGGTGCACCTTGGTTACAGTATCCTTGTGCTCTGAAGGGGAAAAGGCAGCGTGGATACAGAGGGAAACATTTGCTCACAATGAATAAATAATGACGGGGAAACAAGGTGACTGCATTCATTTGCCAGGCTTATAAACGGAGGGAGTCTCTTTTGTCCAAGTTTTTGTTGAGGATCCTTTAGCTCACGGCGGGGTGTAAAAGAAAATTGGATAAATATAGCTGCGCTTTGGCGAGAAAACGAAATAAATGGGAAACTACTGCTTTTCATAAGAAGTTAGGGAACACAGAGAGTCCATGCGAAGATGTTTACGCAGGCAAAGAAAGAGAACTGAGTGTACTCTTTTGAAATCATAATGAAACAGAAACTACTCAAATGTCCCTGATCTAACGTTTACATGACCTTCAACCACTGCTAGGAAAATAGTTCAGGAGCAACGAAGAACTCACTTCAGCTGAAATGCAGGACTCTCTGACAAAACTGGACTAATTTGTCTAGTTTCTTCTCATAAACAGGTTTTTTTTTTTTTTTTTTTTTACAATAAATGGCTTCACACAACCACTAACCATGAGTGAAATAAAGGTTTTTGCGTCATCATTTGAGCACAGCTGCATATAAAAGATCTATAGCTTTATGCACTTGACATAATAAAGGGTCAATCGATTTATTTTCGTATAGCCCAATCTCACAACAAGAGACGCCTCAAGGCTGTATCGACTGTCCAAAGTGATGTAATGTTCAAATAATTCCTCAGACAAACTGCAACACTTCTCTGCTTTTCTGTGTTACAGTGAAGAAAGAAAGAAAGAAAGAAAAAATAGCAGGGTGTTCAAATACTTACTTTCTTCACTGTATGTTATATTAAAAAAAAAGCTAGACAATTCCTAGTCTGTGAAACCTTTCATTGACAATGACAATAGACTATATTCTGATTCTGAAAAAAACAATGTCCCTGTCGGTCTCAGGGTAGAAAAAACCCACCAGTGTGTTCAGTGCGCGCCTTTCTGTCTGGAGTTTGCATGTCCTCTCTGTGTACACATGTCTGAATGGGTTTCCTCCACGTACCCCCATCAACTCAAAACATGCACACTAGGTTAATCCTCCAACAAGGTCATTCTGACCATAATCCTGGCTCGACACCTGGAGACGGGTCCCCGGGTCAAATGCAGAGGACACATTTCTCTCCAGGGACAATAAAGTACATCTACTGTATGTCCCCACCAAAATGAATTGATTAGTGGCATTATTCCCTTATAAGAAAACAATAGAATTACCTATAGGGCAGCTGCACACAAGCTTATAATGTTGTGTACTCACCTGCCGGGACTGCAGATACAGTAGCTACTCAGCTAAATCTGGTGCAAATCATCTCTTCTTTTGTAAAGACTAATGGTTTTATACATTGTCTCTGTTTCAATAAACAATAAACTTACTGTTACAACCCAGCTCAGCTAGGGTAAGAGAAGTAACAAAAAACCAAGATGTTAAAGTGGTTGAATAAAGTTAGGATTTAATAAAAGGATTGTAAAAGGTAAATTTAACAAAAAGGGAGACGAAAGGGCTATTAACAAATGTACAAGTTAGAACAAAACTAAAAAGCAAAGGTTGCAAACAAAGCTCAAGAAAACAAAAGAACAAACAAAGTGTACTAACAAAATTAAGCCTAATGTGGGCTGGTGTTTTGAGTCAGGAAGAGGGACTTTTCAGGGGAATATGCAGGATCAATGATACTCAAATGAAACAAATCAACAGTCCAGGTATCACATGATTACAAAGTTCAAAAAAGAGTTTTCACGACACAGGCCTCGTCAACATCATCAGGATTTTACACATTTTACGAAAAACTGGACTTTTTTCCCTTTCTTTCCCCCCTCTTTTTGTAACAACTCAACTAGCGCAGCCCAATTTACTGGTCAGTCTTCAGAACGACCAAAGACATGTTTAAGTGACTGCTTGTTCTAGTCTGGTAAGTGGCATAGCGGCGGAGCGGCTGGAGACAACTGCTTTATCCAGGAAGAGTGCAGTCCAATTGTCTTTTATATTTCTGGGTGTCAGCGAGGCAATACCAGAGCTTTACTGTCCGAGGAGCGGGAAGTGGCTGTCTTCTCTGTGAGGGCTGAAAACAAGCCGTGCTGGAGAGCTAGACGCTGTCAGTTCAACACGGCCTCCCTATTTGTCTACTGAAGGCAGAGACTTTCACCAGTGTAATATAGGGATAGAAAAAGGCATCGGGCATTTGGTATATTTTACAAACAAATTAACTGAAACTGACATTCTGGTCATAACTAATCATATAGTAAATTCGAAGCAGCACATTTGTCTCATGTTTTGCCAAAAGTGGTGTGTGGATGATGTGTCATTATGGTTATGTTTTTGGAGAAATAAGTGGCTGTGAGATCCGAATGACTAATAAACATATCTATTTATGTTTGCTAATTTTGTGTCATAGATAATTTAGATTTTCAAGCGCTTGGTTTAATTTTGATGAAGGTTAAACATTTGGATGGATGCTGTGTAAATCATTCCAGTGGTGAGGGAGGAGAGGAGATAATTAGGCTGAGGCAGCATATGGTTCTCCTGCTGTGGTGGAGGTTGCTAGACCCTGACCCTGATGTATGATTGTGGCATGTATCAGGATCACATCTCTGGAGTGAATCTATGAGTCAGCTCAGTTCTGGAGCGCAACACCTCTCTGCTCCAAACCCTTTAAAGCAACCCTTGTGCAAGGCGATTGGACCTGAAAAACGTTGCATCTGTCCCTTTACAACAAACACAGACTATGCAGTGTTTCACGAACAATATACAAGAGGGAAATCATGGATTTATGAAGGTTTTGTGAAGCCCACAGCTTGTTATGCCGCGTGGTGGAAAATATACTGGACATCATTTTCAAAAAAGCACAAGGAAAGCAAGTTGGGAAAGTTTTAACCAAACTTTTCATGTCTCATCAGCATCCATGCAACATTATTTTTTTTTTAAATTCCATATTGTTAAACAGTTCCCAGTAATCTGGAAAGAAATGTGTCATAGAAAAAATACTCATTATACATTGTCCACATGATAACCTAAGTCTGAATGTTTTCAGACCTTCCTCGAATGCCTGTAATTAGTGCGCTCTTGCTCATGGTCTCAGCCTGAGACCCACACTCCTTCTGTTTAAACTGAACTGACACCCACCGCTTTAATAAGTGGAGACTTTGTTCACCTTGGACACCGCCAGCTGTGCGGCAGGTGAAAGATCGAGCCCTGTTTGTTTTTAGCTGTTGTAGAGTCATTGTCAGTTTTTGGAGAGTAACCCTGAGCACTCAAAGAACACCCACACAGAAGCATACTAAAACAGAGCACACACTCGCCTGCAACAAGACAAGAAACTATACTCTTTAGCAGGGCTGTGTTCACATGAGCCCCCCACCTCCATTCCCTGCTATTTTAATAGAACATGGGCTTCTTCATGGGCCTCTCTGGTCCTGGGGCCCAGGGCAACTGACCTGGTGGTCCCCCCCTGTCGACGGCCCTGTTCCCTAGTATTACAACATGGTCATCTGTCTTCAGTCCCCCAACCAGTGAGTGACACAGTAAGACTTGAACCAGCTCTCTGTGTAAACAGTAGTAATTAATGAGTAGCTCGGGGTGTGAGGCAGCATGGGGTCCTCTCTAGTGGAGCTACAGAAGTACCCCCTGGCATCCTCCGTTAATTTACCTCCACAGCTGCACTCAACAGTACAGTACACCACAGAGCTGTGAGCAGTGGCAGAGGAGGCTGGGGAATTCAGCATGGACCACTATACTCAAATATCAAGACACAACAAATACTAGGGCTGTAAAAGTATTGTTGTCGCACTATAGCCAAATGTGGCACATAAGGCTGCACAATAGATCACAAAAACATTGCATCACAATATTAGGTGATGCAATATATCGCAAGAAGCCATCTTTCATCTGACTGAGATTGACATATTTTTAGTTAATTGATAAACTAATAAGATGTTTTAC
>OMNZ01097570.1:0-11269 GCA_900303255.1 Lesueurigobius sanzi | reverse complement strand
ATAAGATGTTTTACATTGATTTTATTTTATGATATTATATTATTATTACTACCTGTTTGGAAACTTATTTTCTTCTTTGATGGCACTTTTCCTGACTTTTTGTACCCCCCTGTGTGACCTTATCTTAAGAGCTGTTGTCGCAAGTCAATTTCTCCATTGTGAGCTCAATATAGTCTTATCTTATATTATGTTAAGTTAAAGGCACACTGAGCAACATTTCACCTAATAAACAGAATAAAATACAAGTATTTATTTTTATTTATTATATTTTTTATTGTTGAAAAATGCCTAAAGAAATAACAATCAAAGTGTCTTTGCTGTGAGCGGCTCACCTCTGCTAAGACCTGACTCGTAACTTTACTGGGAGCGGGGACGTCTCCAGCTCGTCTCCATGGAGATGTGGACTAAACACAGACAAATTTGAGATTTAAAAAGGTAAGGTCCTCATCCAAATCCATCCTTAAAAAATAGCATTTTTATAGCTGGTCATTAGGAGCATGTTTTGTATTTCTGGCAGTATAATCCAAAATGTATCTTTAAGTTTTAGTTGTAATTTATTTCCATTTCAGTCTTGTTTTGGTGCTGGTTTAGTGTTTAGTGAAGGCCATTTTGTCACAATTTTCTGAAATACAAATGTTTAAATTTAAAAGAGCTAATTGGAAAATCACAATAATATTATTACCCTTGCAATATTTCACACCTATATCTAATCCAGTATGTTTGTTTTTTGATATTGCAGCCCTACTGGCACCGTGATCAGTACACCACGGGGCCCTAGAGCTTCCTGACCGCAGAGTACTCAAACCAACTGCCCTTCCTCTGGCTACGGCTCTGGCACTCAAGTCGGCGTCTGCTCAATTATCAGATAAAATCCAGATAACGAAGATAAACATTTTAATTCCTGTCTTGGCAGTGGCGCGAGTGAGCAGAATAAATACCAAGAGCAATGATGTGTCCTGTGTGGAAAATTATTTGTGACGATGAAAAATGACATCACTTAACAGTAGGACTATGGGGAGAAAAAATTAATTGGCACCAGGAGAGCGCACAGGGACAGATCCAAGATTTCAGAGGTAACTCCAAGCCAAATTCCCAGCCAATATATTATCTTTCACATTAGCTGGTTCCTCCCTGCAACAACGCACTGCCTTCATTTAGAGGTACAATGTGGCAGCCGCTGATGAATAGAAGTGAGATCTGGTTGTATGCCCAAATATTTCCCTCTTTAATTAACCAAGCTGCCATCCAAATGCTCGCTACTTTTACCCCGGTCCAGCTTGTATAATTACTATTAAGTGCTCGGTTTTATTTGCAGAAACAAGGGTGTTGTGAAGTTTATGCTGAGCGGTGCGTATCTGTGTCTATGAGCAAAATTATTGAGTTAAGTTGGAGAGAAGTTTCACAGCTAAAACTTTAATAAGTCACAAAGCACCGTTCAACTTAATTTGATTTGGGCCAGTGGTTTTCAGCTAGTCTTATCGGGGAAGTCTAATTAGTTACAGTTGTTATTATTGTGGTGTTTGTGCACAGCTCCCCTCGCTAAGTTTGTATTTACTCGAGCTGCGAGGAGTGTCTGGGGTGAGGCAAGTATGTGCAACTCTGCTAGTTAGCTTTTTCCGTGGCACAGGCCGGATTTTGTGGAAGATTATGTACAAACATCCTCTCGCCTTGACATGGACGTTGAAGAAAACAGACCTTTCAACAAAAGCATTATTATTATTATTTTATGATTGATTACTTTATGAATCAAATTCATGATAGCTTAATTATGTTACTTGCCGGGACTCACCATCAATCTATAATGCCAAGCCGTGACCCAAATAGACCCAATTACAGCCTACGTCATCAAGAAGCTGCGTGCGCATCATGGCAATGGAAGTACCGCGTCGGATTGTGTACCCAGCATTGTTTACACAAGGTGAGGAAGCAGAACGATAAGCTAAGCTTAACTATCGGCATCACAATGTCAGGTTGTTGTGTAAAGCCTAGGTCACAACCGGTCGTGCGGGCTCCTATGGCCTGTCTACGGGCAAATAACGCAAGAAATGCTTTATAGGCTATAAAGCGCTTTTCATACAAAGTGCAGCTCAAAGCTGCAGGGCAGAGAGGGCAGAGAAAGCAGAGCACGCTCCACGCCCGCAGCTGCTGTTTCTACATTTTTACGCACAGAGAAGGCTGCTTTATCATTTTCCCGTTCTTCTCTGCGACTGTATTGTGCTGTATTTTATGCATCCAGGGCTTGGCGGTTCCAATTCTCCGCTGGCAGTCTACCAATCAGGCCCCGGAACTATAGACCTCATGCCTGCACCTGCTCAGCGTGGCTGGTTTTTAATTTACACCATTGCACCCTTTGTTCACGTCTCCTTTATTGGGGGCTAGCCTTTTTGTGACTTTTGTTAGTTTTTTCGTAGATACACTTGTTAAGGTATATTATTAGTGCCTTTTCTGGTTAAATTTCGTTTAACCAGATCTCACCAGCAGAATGCCTCGCAGAATGGACACATTTCAGCGCAAAGCTAACCCGCTGTGTTAACATTAAACATGCAACACTTACCACGCTTTACTCTCTTCCTTCCATCAGTTGTGAAGTTGCTCCGGTGTTAAGCGTCCTCCGTAAAATATAATCCACAGAAAGCGGGTCCAATTCTTCAGCTCTGTCCCAACGTATTCAGAAGTTTCAAGTGCTGCCAGAGAAGAGAGCAGCAAGATAACAGCCACTCTCCTCTGGCAGCAGCCACAGAGAGCGTATCATATATAAATTCATACTGAGCTGGGAAAGAGGGGTTTTCAATACTATGCACCTACTTTGTGGAACAATCTCATAAAGCAGGTCAACTTTGAAAATACAATTCCCTTGAGTGATTTTAAAACGCTTGTGTCTGCTACATTTTCTGATTCCTGTAATTGTTACAACTAGCTTGAATCACATTTCCAGGCTTTTTATTAACTGTAAAAATGTTTCTTGCGTAATCTGTTTGTTTTGTACTCAGGGCTCCCTTGCAAATGAGACTTGTTCTCAATGGGACTCCCTGATAAAATAAAATAAAACATAAAATAAAGTATCTGTGGCTGCTGCACGTGTAGCAGCTGACCAATCAGAAGCCACTGTAGCAGCTGACCAATCAGAAGCCACTGTAGCAGCTGACCAATCATGGTGCATTGCCTGCGGCCCACACATGGCTCAGAGACTGTTATTGCTCAGGCTCTTGAGCAGAAATGAAGCCTGTTATGAATAGGAGGCTGAGTCTAACTCCAGATCAGGCCGACAGCAAAGCGCTGCAGACACTGCATTTAACCAGACTTTATTTGGCGATCTGAAATCATCATACATTGTGATTGATCGTAGTATATCTGGGAATACTGGCTAGTCGACGTCACGTGAACAAAGTCGGGAGACAACTCCTCTTTTTAACAACACCATGCAGTAATTGACTGGCACACTAACTAACAAGAAAATATGTAATTGGCACATCATGTCAAAAAGGTTGCCAACCCCTGCGCTACACCATCCTGTTCTTTGTCTTTTAATATTTTCTTATTATTTAAGATATTAACAGAAATAACTAGCCAATCAGGTACCTTCTGGCTCTGCGGTTGCCATGAGAACGTAACTCGCACATACCAAATATGGTATGGCTGATCTCATTCTTTGGACACACATTGTTGCTGAACCTAAAACTGACCAATGGCAGTAACCCAAGATCTATTTGTTTAGTTAAATCCAGGTGGTCGCTTTTAGCCAGGCAGTGTAATAGCATGCTCACAAATCAATGGCGCCATGATTTATGCATTTTGAATGCTGGACGTGTCTCAGTTCGCGTCTGGACATTGATTATGGACTTTAAAAATGCAGAGAACACTTCCAGGTTCAATCTATTATGCAGCAAAATCCAGAAAATAGAGTTGGAACGTAAGAAGAAACTGCCAAAGTAAACAGGATTGCTCAAAACTGCGATTAGAATACTATTCCATGTTTTTGAGGAGGAAGCAATATGTGGTACAGTTAAAAGATCAAAAAAAAAAAAAAACATCCTTTAGAAACGCACACCCGTAACTTTGTTTTATCTTCAAACCAAGAGGGTATTACGGATGTGCTAGCCACGCTGACCGACCTCAAAAGCAACATGGCAAAACTTCAAAAGAGACAGAAATAGCTTGCAAAGTGAATGGACACATTGACAATAGGGACTGCCACTTACAATAATAGCAGTGATCTGTACTCAGACGCGGAGCTGCGACATTATCACTGACATAAATGTGAATGAAGCCTCTTTCCTTTGGAGCGGTGGCTCTTTGTCACCAGCTGTTGCCACATTGTGAATCTGTTGTGTAACAAAAAAAAACAATGTGTTCTGTCAAATGTCTCAGCGTGAAGTCCTCGTCCCCCTGAACATGTCTTTTATACACTTACCATAAAACAGAAATCCGCCATAACGATAACATGAACATCATCGTTATCATTGGGTTAAGGCGAGGCACTGCAGGCAAAGCTAAATGTTTTCTAGTTTTTGGGCCAGTTTTAACATCTCTTAAAATACTAGTATACTTTGACCTGTAATTTTTAAAATAAGGAGTGTAATTATTGCACTGATGAAACATTTCTCCTTAGAACTATGGAAATTGTAAATTCAATGACCATTTTCTCAAAATGCATTTTTCACACATTGTAGGGACAACATCTGCACTTGGGGACAGCCCCGAACAGACTCAAAACAGTTCCAGTCTTGTGCTTAACAATAATTTGTGAAGGTTTGTTCAGAGGGATTGTTCCAGGTTGTGCATGCATTGATTACGACTTGTTTGGATTATTGCAATTCTCTATATTTTGGTCGTCAATTCACCACCTTCAAATGGTCCAAAACACGGCGGCACGACTTCTTATGGCCAAATTCCACATCCTCCGCTGCGCACCGCTCCGCCATGACCCTCTACGCCTGTGTGCAGCAAATGCGTAGCTATTTTAAGCCTGCTGCGCTGTTCCACATCCTCTGCTCCGCCGCGCCGGCTCCGCTCCGCTGCGGACCGACTTCATACATCTCGCGCATGCGCTACTAGACTTGACGCACCCAGGCGGAGCGGTGTGGGACGGATGTAGTGGGCATTGAGCCATGCGGGAAGCTCGGAGGCGGCTCGCGGCGGTGCGCAGCGGAGAATGTGGAATTTGAGCGTTACAGGCTCAAAACGGCATGAGCATGTCACTCCTGCACTGTCCTCTCTTCACTGGTTACCTGTTGCTTTTAGAATTGACTTTAATGTATTGTTGCTGGTTTTTAAATGTATCCACGGACTGGCGCCACCTAAGTTACAGGTCTGTATTGCTGTCTTTGCACACTCCCAGGGCCGGCCCAGCCTAATAAGCAGACTATGCAGCTGCTTAGGGCCCCGAGACCACCAGGGGGCCCCCAATAGTGCATACATTTGTAGGTGTCGTGTGCCTCATAAATTTCCCTCAAATGTCAAATATTTCCTCAAAACTAGTACACTGCCAAAACAAATCTAGAAATTAAAATTAAAATGCATGTATTTGCCCTGGATTTCAGTAACTAATTTCAAGAAATGTGACGTTTTCTTTCACCTAAATTAAGAAAAGACATCAACAACAATCTTATTTCAAGTAAATTGATAATGCTTTTTGTCTAATTTTGACAAAGTGCAGATATTTTTTTCTTGGCAAGTTAAAAGAAAGTTTTCTCATTTCTAGATTTCTTTTTGCAGTGGAGTCTACTTTCTTTTACAAACATAGTCAGGTTGAAGGGTGTGGAGATTGTGTCTCATGTATGGGGCCCCATGACATAATTCCACTTAGGGCCCCGTGAATGCTTGAGCCAGCCCTGCACACTCCTGTTGGAGCGCTACGATCTTTGGACCAGTGTTTGTTAGACTGTCCAAGATCTAAATTCAAAAGCAGAGGAGATTTTCGGTAGCAGGCCCTAAACTCTGGAACTCCCTCCCTCTAAATATTCAACGGGACTCTTCAAGAGAGCTTCAAAACTCGGTTGAAGACATATCTTTTTGCACTGGCTTTCAACACAAGATGAGCTGAGCATTTTAATTTTTGTAAATGTATTTGCACTCTGAACTTGCAGAGAACTTGTAAATAAACCATAAATCATAAATAAATCTGACCTTGACCAATATTTCATTCCGAGTCTGATTTATTGAGATTTGGACGCCAAAAAACGAAGACAAATTAGACTTGTTTTTAGGTGAACATATAATTACAGAAAACTTGTAATACATTTTCCCCCCTCCTATTTGTGTCAGCAATATACAGCAAAAACTTCTAATTGATGTACTTTCCCCCCTATTCACCTGCAGTGTCTCGTCTGAATACACCTCACCATTATCTACTGTTAGAATTGCCACAGGATTTATACAAGTTGGAGGTGGAAACATATAGCTTGTCTTCACCTTTACATTGCTGTTACATTGTGCTTGCGTATAGGCTCATATATACTTTACCAGATTTCTCCTTTATTGGACACATGTGTATTGCCCCATCGCTGCGTATCTCAGCTTCATCAAGTGCGTTTCAAAGGAAGTCCATTGAGGTCCGGACCGGTCAATGTGCGTATTGATGGTTCAATTCTCGAGGCCCGTATGACTGTCAATAAACTGCCACATGCCCAATCCATCCGGTCTGCAGCGTGTCTGTCTCCCGCACCTCATTGTAGCGACTCACCAGGGAGCACAAAAGAGCTCTCCTCTCCTCTTTTAGCCCCATTATTTTCAGAGGAAAAGAGGTGACCTTTTCAAAGAGACATTTTATTACGAGTAGATGTGTTTTAAAATGGGGAGATAATGTTGTAGGGCTATGATTGATGCTAATGGGCATAATACAAATGACATTGCAAATAGTCAAATTGCTCTTAAACTCACATCATGAAAGATTCATTTGTAACCTATTAAATTTGACTTCATGCATGTGAAATAAACTTTTTTGAGCTTTTGTCCATTGTATACCATTGTTATTTTGTCAAAGCCATATCTGTTTAAAGATTTCTTTTTCATAAGACCAGTTTAGTTTAGGTTTTTTCAGCATACCTGACAGTTTAGACTCATGAAACTAATGTCGCCAAAGAATCATCGAGCCGGCAGACCAAGGTACAAACCTAGGCTAAGACCTCAGATGGACACCTCCACGTCGATAACCAAGGCCTGTCTGTGCTCCAACTCAACGTGGGGGGCCTTACTATCGCCAAACTCGAAGTCATCGGACTCCCTTCCTGTTGTCTTCCTCAGAGTTGGTCAGGTGATGCCGCTTTGACGTGTCTTGTCAGCTGATTTACATACTTATTGGCGCCATCTGCAGTCAGACTTCTTCAGTACGGCATCCCGGGTGTGTGAAAGCAACAAAGCCCCCTCATCCCGGTTCAATGTCCCGGGGGCATGTTTACGTTTATGTTCATTTGTTGCCTTCTGTACCGATGATTTTGGCTCCATCCCAGTCCATAATGTGGTTTCCTCTTTTCTGATCAGAGATAGTGGATTTGAGTTGTTCTTGTTTGACTTTTTGGATGCTCGCGGATGCACGCCTTTGCAATTTCTTTCTCGCATTCTGTTTTATGTGCCTCTTTCCGTATACTGAACGCCCTCCCCGTTTCCCCGATGTACATTTTTCAAAAAGAAAATCTTCAAACAGTGTATCACTAGTAGACCGAATGAACCTTTTTGGACCATAAAGCCATATCTGCAGTAGTATTTTACATTCACACAGGTTTAAGGTGTGCTTTTGCTTCTTCTTCTACTGTAGACTCTGACTTGCCTGACCCTGGACGGTGTAGCATAATGTACTGTAGCATAATGTAAAACCTGGAAGTCTCCACACACCTTCTAAATTATTAAACCATCACTGTCCTGACCTGTTCTGAGCTGTCCTGGAAACAAATTACTACACCTCTGATTTGTCAGCATGCTGTCACCAAAAACTGCTTTACCCTGACATGTTTCGACAAAGTTATTTGAAGTGTAATTGTATCTTTTTTCGTACTTTGACTTTCATTTAAACATACCAGCACCTCGACTAACACTCATAATACCTCTGCTCCCAGGAACCAATCTTTAATTTCTTAATTGCACCCTGTCCAACTCGGCTAATTGTCTCTTGATTTGCCGCCGTGAGTCACATGACGCTAGATGTCTGTCATTCTACTGTGTGCAAACAAGTGCACCCAACAGATGGCAATGTTGTTCCCCCCTTTCGGCATTCCGCGGGACAGGTTACTCGCCATATATCCAAGCGAGGTAGACGGTTAACCAAAAATAGATAAATATGAAAACAACGATCAAATAGGCGTGTGGGCTGTGGCGACGTGACTAATTGTTGCCATGGTGATCTGCGCTTAGAGATAGCGGTTGAGGAGAGGTACTGGAGGGAAGCGGGGGCTAGAGCAGAGATGGGCGGAGGTAGGAAGCTGAAGTAATGTCCCACGTGGGGGAAAGAAAAGGGGAGAGGTGACCCCATAACAGCGGGTCAATTCATTGCCTCCAGCCAATTCCGCGTTATAAATACCTTTCCATTCATTTATTCAAGCCGTGGCCCGAGTCCTGCGAGACTATCAGTTCCCGTTCAACAATCAGGACCAAATGGATTTAAGCTGAACGGGCCAGAATCGACCAAGGTTATGCAGCTAGTCAGTCTCTCGCTCTCTTCCTCTCCCCCTTGTTCCTGGTGTCACGAGCCCGAAAGATAAAAGAGCCTTTCTTGTACGTGGAGATTCCCCCGTAGGGAGATGTGTGAGCCCTTCGCCAATGATTACAGAGTTGTTCAGGAAAAGCTGTCTGCTGCCAAGTGCGTCCCCAAATCTGAAATGACATGCTTGGGTGTTTTCTGTGTTTAAAAATGGATTTATACCTGCCACCGACCTGCAGTTTACACATCGCACTTATCCCCTCAATCATCCGCAGAGAGTGCTTTGTTTTGACTTAGGCGGCAGTGGCCATGTTGTCTTGTCCGGACTGTTTGCCGAAGCGGTGTTGCCCGTGAGCGTGTAGTGTTTATGCTGTTGTTGGAGGGAGAGACACAGACCGGACACTGTTGCATCAGCTTTTTCACACTTGTTTACCAGACGCATCAACACTTGGGGCTATAGTAAACACCCTTCGACGTCTAGATTAAAAAAAAATCTCTTACCGCTTTCTACAAGTGATTTGAATTTTGGGTTGGATTGGTTGGTTGAGTCTAATGCTCTTAGTGCATCCATCTCCATTTCATCAGCTTGGCCGCATTCAAGAGGGTTCAGCATTTGGCAAAAAATGACATGTATAAACAGAAGAGAAAGTGAAGCAGAACAGGCTACAAAAGATACGCTTACTTTGCTAAACCAAACAGTGATTGGATTTGTGAAACAACTATTTTGCAAACAAACTTTGTACAATAAGATGAGAAAATGAATAATAAATAAAACATGGGGTGAACTATGTACCTTACCATTGCTGTAGTGTGGCTCAATTCTTGATACATTAATGAATAGTTGGCACAGCAACGAAACAATCCTTCTGACTTTTTGGGTTTTAAGCAGGAGGTGTCAGAAAAGTTACCAAAGGGATAACTGGCTTGTGGCGGCCAGCGTTCATAGCGATGCCGCTTTTTTGATCATTTGATGGCGGCTCATCATTGTGAAGCAGAATTCACCAAGTGTTGGATTGTTCACCCACTAATAGGGAGCGTGAGCTGGGTTTAGACCGTCGTGAGACAGGTTAGTTTTGCCCTACTGATGATGTGTTGTTGCAATAGTAATTCTGCATGTTGGTATCGGACGCACATATCTTTTACACCACAAAGCAGGTCGTATCGTCTGACTGCAGGTTTCACTGAGAACACCGGAGGAGGTTGTTTCATGTCTCTGCGGGAGGCCGTTTTCAGACGCCCAGCCGCTTGTGAACAGGACAAAACGAGGACGCGTGGAGAACGATAACGCCACAGCTGCAGTCTGAATACCTCACGATTGATAAATATTTGGTTTTCTGGCTTCTCACATTTATAGTCAAACAACTGTCTGCAAATAATTTACAATGACGTACTTTAGATGCCAGAGTCGCCTCAGAGAAAGACAACACCCAGAAGTTTCAGGAAGTTGAAACAGCGATAAACTGTCTTCTTCTGTCTACTGCTGTACAACATACAGCAGGTGAAAACATACGTTAAAATTTCTGTCTATTATTTTTTTTTTTTTTCACCTTTAAAGTAAAAAAGACCAAACTCTCCCATTACTATGTTTATTTTATAATGTTTTGTCGAACCATACGTAGCCACTAAGCTATTGCCACTCTCTCAAATAACAGTACAGTGCATTCGGAAAGTATTCAACCCCCTTCACTTTTTCCACATTTTGTTATGTTACAGCCTTATTCCAAAATGTATAAAATAATTGTTTTGTTTTTTTTAAATCAATCTACACACAATACTTAATAATGACAAAGTGAAAAAAGTTGGGCTTTTTTTTTTAAATTTTTTTGCCATTTTATTAAAAATAAAAGAGGGAAATAAGTATTCACAGCCTCTACTATGACACTTAATACTGAGCTCAGATTCATCCTGTTTCCACTGATCATCATTGAGATTTTTTAACAACTTGACTGGAGTCCAGCTGTGGTCAATTCAACTGATTCCATTTGATTTGGAAAGGCACACACCTGTCTATAAGCTCCCACAGCTGACAGTGATGTCAGAGCACAAACCAAGCCATGAAGTCAAAGGAATTGTCTTGTTCTCCCATTTCTTCAGAGTAACGCTGGAGCTCTGTCAGAGTGACCACTGGGTTCTTAGTCACCTCTGACCAAAGCCCTCTCCCCCAATTGCTCAGTTTGGACGGGCAGCCAGCTGTAGGAAGAGTCCTGGTGGTTCTGAACTTCTTCCATTTACGAATAATGGAGGCCACAGTGCTGTTCAGGACCTTCAATGCTGCAACAATTTTTCTGTCCCCTTCCCCAGATCTGTGCCGCGACACAATCCTGTCTCAGAGGTCTACAGACTCTTCCTTTGACTTCATGGTTGATTTCTGCTCTGACATCACTGTCAGCTGTGGGGCCTTATAGACAGGTGTGTGCCTTTCCAAATCAAATGAAATCAGTTGAATTGACCACAGCTGGACTCCAGTCAAGTTCACACATCTCAATGATGATCAGTGGAAACAGGATGAATCTGAGCTCAGTATTAAGTGTCATTAGCCTGGGAATACCCATGCGGCACGCACTCCAATCTTTTCGAATTGCTCGACAGCCTGGAAACCATGGCCCAAATCTTCGCAGGGATTTTGGGACCAATCAC